>JAXIVJ010018106.1:0-24246 GCA_036785665.1 Chirona hameri | reverse complement strand
GCCCCAGATAGCCGACTACAGGAGCGCTCTTCTGCTACTGCTGAGCCGATTACTGCTCATCCAAGTTAATACATACCAAGTTAATCCCTTGTCAAGCACCCCAGGGACTGGACCAACGCCACGCTTAGAAACAATATAAATGCAGAAGGCCTCACATGCGTCAGTCACAGTACAACGGCACCAGACCCGATCAGACTTGCACTATTCAACACACAGCAGTCGCTTGTGCCGGGGAAGCCCCAGATAGCCGACTACAGGAGCCCTCTTCTGCTACTGCTGAGCCGATTACTGCTCATCCTAAGATACATACCAAGTTAATCCCTTGTCAAGCACCCCAGGGACTGGACCAACGCCACGCTTAGCAACAATATAAATGCAGAAGGCCTCACATGCGCCAGTCACAGTACAACGGCACCAGACCCGATCAGACTTGCACTATTCAACACACACAGCAGTCGCCGCTGAGCTGTCCAGGCTCTGCCGCTTCAGCGCAACAGCCATGCAGAAGAATATGACATGAACCAATAACTTGTATGTACAAAGTTCTGCAAATAACCAATGCGTACATGCAAAATTATTTCAACACAGTGTCGCCAAATTCAGCCAGTTAGGTGTCAAGGATGTATATTACGAGCGAGGCCGAAGGACGAGCGAAGTCTTACCAAACTTGCGGGGAAAACAATATTGAGCGGCCTGATATGAAATATTGAATATGAAGAGAGCAAAATTCTTTGGACCCAAAAAGTCCAGAAAATGGCACAAATTCCAAGGCTGTACACGATAATGACTGCTCACAGAACTGACAAAAATTAAATAATTCATTTATAAATACATTCCACTAACTAACCAGAAACTGGAACATAAAGCGAGACGCGGACAAATAAATACCCTGCCGTCCGTGACGAAGAATGCCACTGCACGGGAGTGAATGCAAAGGCTGTACAAATCTGTATTATTCTTGATTGAAACACGAACGCCATACTTGCCGCGAATGTCGTGCATCCATATTTGGTATATTATTCCAAATCTGGTGGTGACCTTCATTTGTTGGTATGTTTTCTAGTTTGTATAGTATTTTTTTTAGTATATACTAAAAAAAACTTTGGAGTACCCAGTGTTCTATTAGTGTTCTATTGCCCTGCTCCAGGGCAATAGAATAGAACACTGGGTTGTGGGCAGCCCCCACTAGTAATAGTTGGCAGCACTCGGGCGTTTGGGCGTTAAAAACCTACCACACCATAGGGTTCCCATGTTAAATCGATGATTTTCAGACGAGACTGGCTCGTAAACTATGGTAGATATTGTAAATCCGACTTCTGGAACAGCTATCTACAAGTCTTAGCTACAACGTTTTTATTTATCATTTTTCGATATTCTGGGCGTAAAGGGGTTAAATGAGCTTGGAGGTTAAAACATGTCGGAACGACCGCTGATCGCTTCCAAATACTACTACATGTATTGCAAATAACTTTGACTACTACTTCGTAGTAGATCGCTGCAGGACGCGACTCGCCAGATAATAGCATACATGGATCACCAACGTCTCTGTCGCCATATCAAGTAACACTGATTACAAAAATAAATTACATAACATGAATCACGAAGCTATTACCATAACACAATGTACAAGTCATGGATCATGTACAATAAGTTTTGTTGTACTTTGATAACCTTGCAAGTTCGTTTTACACATACACCATACAGACATCTAAACACTACAAGTGGTGCATACACCTTTAACTCCATAGGTCACGTCCTTCTTTTCCTCGTCAACTCCTGCATCACGACCAACGACGTACCATCCTCCTGGAAACACTCCCTGGTGTACCCCATCCATAAAACCGGCGACCCTTCAAATCCATCCAACTTCCGTCCTATTTCAATACTTCCGGTTATCGCCAAGATAGCAGAGCGAGCAGTCCAACGCCAGCTCTACTATTACCTTTCATCCAACCATCTTCTTGCTCCTACCCAACACGGTTTCCGCCCGCGACACTCAACAGAGACGGCGCTCACCTGTATCAGTGACCATATGCTTTCGGCCATGGACTCAGGCAAAATCTCGCTTCTTTGCTTAATTGACCTTAGCAAATGCTTTGACGTTATTCACCACGGTAAACTTCTAGAAAAACTTCAGACCCTCAATATATCAATATAGATACTTCATGGTTCCAAAATTACTTGCACGGTCACACACAGAGTGTTAGCTTCACTGGCTCTGATGGCAAGGTTAAGATTTCCGCACCGCGTTCCATACAGCAAGGAGTCTTTCAGGGTTCATCTCTCGGCCCCATTCTTTTCTGCGCGTTTGCAAATGACCTGAGTCTTCATGCGGCTGATGCGCTTGTGGTGCAATACGCCGATGATACTCAGGTCATGATTTCGGAACCAAAATCTTGCTTGCCTGCGCTTATCGCTCGCATGGAGTTGGCTCTCTCTGCTCTCGGAGATTACTTTCTTTGCAATGGTCTTAAAGTTAACGTAACGAAGTTCGAACTCCTTACCATCGGCACAAGACAAAATTTGCGCTCCCTTCCTCAATTCACCATCAAATTTCGCGATACTTCTTTGGCCCCCCGTTCCGAGGCACGCAACCTTGGCGTCGTCTTTGATACAAACCTCACCTGGGACGCTCATGTGTCCGCCCTCTCTCGCAAGTGCTGCGGAATCCTAGTCAGCCTATCCCACATCCGCCATTTCCTCCCTCCAGAAATCATCCCCGAAATCGTCACCTCCCTCGTGGTCTCACACATCCGTTACTGCCTGGTCGTGTACGGCAGCGGCTCCGCCAAAAACCTTCACCGCATTCAGAAGCTCATCAACTTCGCTGCCCGAGTCGTTTCCGGAAAACGCAAGCACGACCGCGTTTCTGGTGTGCGTGACGCGCTGGGGTGGCTGGATGCTCCCAACCTCGTCCTCTACCAAACCCTCTGCCTTCTCCACAAAGTCCGCCGCACCGCTGAGCCGGAGAGTCTCGCCGAGATATTCGTCACCCACTGTGACAGGCCTGCCCACTCGCGGCCCACTAGGCAGAACCGGCTCCTATTCCTACCGCGGGTTAGGACGGAGACTGGAAAGAGGCGCTTCGCCTACCGCGCGGCGCTTGGCATGAACGAGCTGCCACACGAGTTCAGCGATATGTCTGTCAGACAATTTAAAAGACAGCTGAAGCGCCGACTCCTGCCAGCAAATGTCTGATTTTATTTCGATTTCGGTGTGGACGTATGTGTATATATGTGCGCATGTTTTACTATATCATGTCTTATCCCATGTGTATCCATTTTTGACTCAGAACTGTAAAAACCACATTCGTGTGGATTGTTCGTTATTATACAATACAATACAATACACAGCGGGCAAGTGGATTTACACATTGAAGAACGAACAGCAGGACAGACGCACGTCCTGCCATCGTCGCGCGTGGTCACCGCCGCAATCGACAACCGTAGTCGTTCTCATCGTTGTACTGTTCTTCCTCCGGGTACTCCTGGCCGTAGCCGTCTCCCTGTTGGTCGTACGTACGACGCGTCGGTGTCGTATCCCTCCTCCGAGTATCCCTGCTGCTCCTCTCCGTACTGGTTGTACTGGTTGAACTGGTCATGGTGGCCGCGGCCTCCGCGGCCAGCCGGCTGATACTGCCCTCTACCTGCCGGCTGACCTCGGATTGGCGGACCGCCGCGGGTGGGAGGCTGTCCTCTGGTGGGCGGGTGGCCCCGGCCCGGGGCCTGGACCCATTTGTGCTGAGAATTTGCTGTCTGCTGCCGAGCGTCACCTGCTGAGCCAGCATCTCCGTCTTCCTCTTTTGGTGTTGGCGGTGGAGATGGGGGGCGGCCCAGTCATCCGGCGGCAACGGCGGCTGCTCCGGGGGCTTTGGCGGCGGCGGCTGTTCGGGCGGCGGTGGCGGGTCCGTCTCGGGCAGCGGCGACCGGCCGTCCTGCTAGCCGTCCCTGCCGCCGCGGTAGCCATCGCGCCTGTCGTGCCTGCCGCCGCGGTAGCCATCGCGCCTCGGGAACGCACAGACTGGCATAGAGCTTCACTCGCCTGCACAGACTGGCATAGAGCTTCGCTGGCCTGCACAGACTAGCATGGAGCTTCGTCTGCTTCACTAGCCTGCACAGACTAGCATAGAGCTTCACTCGCCTGCACAGACTGGCAAAGAGCTTCACTCGCCTTCACAGACTGGCATAGAGCTTCACTCGCCTGCATAGACTAGCATAGAGCTTCACTCGCCTGTACATATAGACATATAGCCATATAGACATATATTAAGGCCATCCACGATAAGCTCATGGCTATTACGGCCCCTCGTCAGAGGCTAAAACGGCGGACATGGGAAGTGAAAAAACGCAAACACGCACACACACGCACACACAGAAATACACAGACACACACACACACACACACACACACACACACACACACACACACACACACACACACACACACACACACACACACACACACACACACACACACACACACACACACATACACACACACACACACACACACACACCCACCCACACACACACACACACACACACACACACACACACACACACACACACACACACACACACACACACACACACACACACACACACACACACACACACACACACACACACACACACACACACACACACACACACACACACACACACACACACACACACACACACACACACACACACACACACACACACACACACACACACACACACACACACACACACACACACACACACACACACACACACACACACACACACACACACACACACACACACACACACACACACACACACACACACACACACACACACACACACACACACACACACACACACACACACACACACACACACACACACACACACACACACACACACACACACACACACACACACACACACACACACCACAGTGGCCGACCGATCACGTAACTCCTCCGCCGCCGCGCAGATGGCGCTTTAGGCGTCCCGCAAACAGGTGCACCGGGAGGCGCGTCAGGTCAGGTGGGAGCCCGTTGAAGTCTAGCACTAGCACAGTCTACAGACTAGCACAGAGCTTCACTCGCCTGCACAGACTGGCATGGAGCTTCACTCGCCTGCACATACTGGCATGGAGCTTCACTCGCCTGCACAGACTGGCAAAGAGCTTCACTGGCCTGCACATACTGGCATAGAGCTTTACTCGAATGCACAGACTGGCATAGAGCTTCACTCGCCTGCACAGACTGACATAGAGCTTCACTCGCCTGCACGGACTGGCATAGAGCTTCACTCGCCTGCACAGACTGGCATAGAGCTTCACTCGCCTGCACAGCCTGGCATAGCGCTTCATTCGCCTGCACAGACTGGCATAGAGCTTCACTCACCTGCACAGACTGGCACTGGCATGGAGCTTCACTCGCCTGCACAGACTGGCATGGAGCTGAGCTGTCAGAATTTCACAGGCCGGCTGTTGCCAGAGCTCCCATTCCAGAGTGCACATTGAATTTGTGCATGCGCTGCAAGAACTTCTGAGAGGACATCCAGACGTCGGTGATAAGCTGCAGAATCTCTGGAGGATTTGAAGCGTGCCGCAGACAGTTCCAGCTTAAATGCCAGGGCTTGCATGACGTTTCCGTCTGCAACAATAGCAAACCTTTGTTAGAATTATATATGATATATGTAGTTTATACTTTTGGGGGGAAGCAGACCATCTTATTTGCAATAACCTTGGAATGCATGTCTGACTGGGATCCCATCATGTTAACACATTGAAATGAAGTATCTTACTAAAAATGGTACGTAAATGAAATAGGCATTCAATGCATAACAGCATAGTGATAATAAACACATCCAACAAAAAATACAAGCGAAGACATATTGGCACAAGACATAAATGAAATCATTGCACTACAACCTACCTTTTTTTACCTGAACCAGGACCTGCAATTCTCCTATCTCAGTTCAAAATGCATGTTAAAGGTGAACTATTCCCTATACAGCTTTGGGGAGCAACTCAGCGCAGTGGTAAGATACTTGCCTTCTGTGCCGGGGACCGGGGTTCAATCCCTCGGCGGGCCTCTGAAAAAGTCTGCCCGGATCCCCATATCCCTCGGGACAGGGTGAGAGTTCCAATTAGCACCTTGGTCCCAAGAGGATTCGGTGCTTGGTCCACAAACCAAATCCCTATACAGCTAATGATTACTGCCCGATTATTACAATAAAGCTGTACATTGCCTAGGTCACAGATTAAAAGGAACGCAAGCAAATTCCAACAATATAAACAATAAATAACAATGATAGAAGACGCAACCACACGACGAACTCGAAGAACGTGCGTTTGTCAACGCAAGGCTCAAGGTTGACTTTCATGAAGTTTAGCCCCCAGATGATTTCGACTTTTGATCCATTGCAACTTCCTAACTAGGGCGGGCCGATCTTAGCTTTTATGCGCATCGTAATCAGGAGGTCAAACGTTATCATATTGAAGGTTTTCAGTGAAATCGTATGGGTCCGCTCCAGATGACCTCGACCTTTGACCCATTGTAACTTCCTAACTAGGCCGGGCCGAGATTATATGTTATGCTTATCGTAATCAGGAGGTCAAAATATATTATATGGCAGATTTTTAGAGAAATCGTAGGGGTCCGCCCCGAAGACCTTGACCTTTGACCCGTTGTAACTTCTTAACTAGGTCGGGCCGAGCTTAGCTTTTATGCGTATCGTAATCAGGAGGTGAAACTTTATCACAATGTAGATTTTTAGTGAAATAGTAGGGGTCCGCCCCAATTACCTTGACCTTTGACCCATTTTAACTTCTTAACTAAGGCGGTCCGAGCTTAGCTTTTATGCGTATCGTAATCAGGAGGTGAAACTTTATCACGTTGTAGATTTTTAGCGAAATCGTAGGGGTCCGCCCCAATTACCTTGACCTTTGACTCATTGTAACTTCTTAACTAAGGCGGGCGAGCTTAGCTTTTATGCGTATCGTAATCAGGAGGTTAAACTGTATCATATTGTAGATTTTCAGTGAAATTGTAGGGGTCCGCTCCACATGACCTCGACCTTTGACCCACTTTAACTTCTTAACTGGGGCGGGCCAAGCTTAGCTTTTATGCTCATCATGATCAGGACGTTAAGTTCTATCATTTAGGAGCTTTTGGACCCAATCTGAGGGGTCCGTTTCAGTTTGAATATCCATCTACAGATGGATATCCATCTGCTGAACCTGCTGCTAGCTTGACCAACGTACCTGTATCACCACCTGACTCCCGTACTCCAAAGTTTGTTTTAGTATATACTAAAAAAATATACCATAAAATAAGAAAACATACTAAAAAATGAAGGTTACCACCAGATTTGGAATAATATACCAAATATGGATGCACGACATTCGCGGCAAGTATGGCGTTCGTGTTTCAATCAAGAATAATACAGATTTGTACGGCCTTTGCATTCTGATTCACTCCCGTGCAGTGGCATTCGTGACGGATGGTGGTATTTATTGGTCCGCGACTCGCTTTATGTTCCAGTTTCTGGTTAGTTAGTGGAATGTATTTACAATTTAATTATTTAATTTTTGTGAGTTCTGTGAGCAGTCATTGTCGTGTACAGCCTTGGAATTTGTGCCATTTTCTGGACTTTTTGGGTCCAAAGAATTTTGCTCTCTTCATATTTCATATTTCATATCAGGCCGCTCAATATTGTTTTCCCCGCAAGTTTCGTAAGACTTCGCTCGGCCTTCGGCCTCGCTCGTAATAAACATCCTTGACACCTAACTGGCTGCATTTGGCGACACTGTGTGAGATCATTTTGTATGTACTCATTGTTGTTTTTTTGCAGAACTTTGTACATACAAGTTATTAGTTATTGGTTCATGTCGACTGTCGTATTCTTCTGCATCCGGCTGTTGCGCTGAAGCGGCGGAGCCTGGACAGCTCGGCGGCGACTGCTGCGCCGCCGCCGCCGCCGCCGGAGTGACGCCCTAAATCGGTTCCTGTGCAGCCGTCTGATGAGTTATGAGTTATTTTTTTCAGGACTTTTGGGTCCCGTGATTCAACAGGTCGTATCAAGTTTTGGTGTCGATCCAACCGACAGTGCAGCGTCGGCACGTGCGCGCGTGCGCCATAAGTTTAACATGGGAAACGCGACATTGTGAAATCGCGAAAAAACGGGCAAGTTCCGCGCGGTTCCTCTGCCGCTTGCTCCGCAACCCAGAGTCGCAGCGGTATGCGAGCCACACTATGTGATAGATAATCGATTGGCCTGGCGTATAATATATCGTTCAGAGCGATGTCCGTGCCACGTGCAAAGTTGTGACCACTTTCATGATAAAATTGGCATATTCAGGATTTAAATTGTTGCTCGGAAACCGTTCGACGTAGAACGCTCATCCGGGCACCATTTTGCAGGCGCAGGTACCGTCTTCAAATTATATGTGTTACTCAAAGCTGTGTGACTAATATTTTGGCGTTGAAGTTGAAATGCAATATTTTTGGACAATTGAATCCTTCACACCGCCGTAACACCCAAAACGAGGACAAACTTGACCGGCAAATTTACACAGACGGATAGCGCCGTTCTTGCTGACCTATATCCACCCAAAATATTATGTAAATCGCTCATAGGTAACTTATGCTGAAGTGAAACGTAAACGATTACCGACGCTAACGTTGCGAAATAATTTCGTCGAATAAAATAACATCGCATAAATTTCCCCAAGACTGACACTGCCGCAGTCAAATTCATCAATGAGCGCATGACTAGACTAGCTGCGTAGCACCTCCCTCCCGGGAAGATTTTGTTGAAGCCGGTTGGCATATTTCAGGCATGTAAACCGCTAAAATGTTTTGGCAGAGACTGCGACATGGGAACGAGATACGGTAAGAAGATATGGGAACGAAATACGGCAAGAAGATAAGGAAACTGGGTACGAGAAAAGGATGCTGGAACGAGATACGGGAACAGGATACGGGAATGAGATACGGGAACTAGATACGGTAAGGAGATAGCGGAACGGTGTACGATATACGGGAAAGACATACGGGAGCGGGATACGGGAGCGGGATACGGGATCGGGATACGGGAACAGGATACGGGAACGGGATACGGAAACAGGATACGGAAACGGGATACGGGAACGGGAACTGGAGTGAGAACGGGTTACGGGATAGAGATACGGGAACGGAAAATGGATACGAGAACGGGATGCGGGAACTGGATACGGGAACAGGAAACGGGAACAGGATACAGTAACGGGATACAGGAATGGGATAGGGAAACGAGATACGTGAACTGGATACAGGAACGAGATACGGGATACGGGGACGGGATACGGGAACTGGATACGGGATCTGGATACGGGAACGGGAACAGGATACGGGAACGGGATACGGGAGTGTGATACGGGAACGGGATACGGAAACGGCATAAGGGAACGGGATACGGGAACGGGATGCGTGAACGGGATACGGGAACTGGATACGGGAGCAGGATACGGGAACGGGGTACGGGAACGGAATACGGGAACAGGATACGGTAACGGGATACGGGAACAGGAAACGGGAAGCGGGAACGGAAACGTGATACGGGAACGGAATACGGAATACGGAATACGGAACACGGAATAAGGAATACGGAATAATGAATACGGAATACGGGATACGGGAAACGGCTAGCATATATAAATTAGATGGCTATATAAATTGCGCAACGCGCAATACAGGCCCTCTATATTATAAATATATTATCTATATTATAAATCCTAAAAGATGATCCGCCGCCGCTGCTGCCGCCGAAGTTACGCCCTAAATCGGTTCTTGTGCAGCCGTCTGATGAGTTAAAAGTGATTTTTTTCAGGACTTTTGGGTCCCGTGATTCAACAGGTCGTATCAAGTTTTGGTGTCGATCCGACCGACGGTGCGGCGTCGGCACGTGCGCGCGTGCGCCATTCGTTTAACATGGGAAACGAGACATTGTGAAATCGCGAAAAACGGACAAGTTCCGCGTGGTTCACCGGCCGCTTGCTCGGCAACCGAGAGTCGCAGCGGTATGCAAGCAACATTATGTGATAGATAATCGATTGGCCTTGCGTATAGGATGTCGTCCAGAACGATGCAGCTGCCACGTGCAAAGTTGTGACCACTTCCATGATAAAATTGGCATATTTAGGATTTCACTTGGTGCTCGGAAACCGTTCGACGTAGAACACTGATCTGGACACCATTTTGCAGGCGCAGCCACCGTCTTCAAATTATATGTTTTACTCAAAGCTGTGTGACTAATATTTTGGCGTTGAAATTGAAATGCAATATTTTTGGACAATTTAATCCTTCACACCGCCGTAACACCCAAAACGAGGACAAACTTGACCGGCAAATTTACACAGACGGATAGATCCGTTCTTGTTGACCTATATCCACCCAAAATATTCTGTAAATCGCTCATAGGTAACTTATGCTGAAGTCAAACGTAAATGATTACGGACGCTAACGTTGCGAAATAATTTCGTCGAATAAAATTGCATCGCCTAAGTTTGCCCAAGACTGACACTGCCGCAGTCAAATTCATCAATGAGCCCATGATTAGCTGACGTCGCACCTCCCTCCCGGGGAGATTTTGTTGAAGCCGGTTGACATATTTCAGGCATGTAAACCGCTAAAATGTTTTGGCAGAGACTGCAACACGGGAACGAGATACGGTAAGAAGACATGGGAACGAAATACGGCAACAAGATGCGGAAACTGAGTACGATAAAGGGCTGCTGGAACGATATACGGGAACATGATACGGGAATGAGATACGGGAACTAGATATGGTAAGGAGATATCGGAACGGTGTACGAGATACGGGAATGAGTTACGGGAACGGGATACGGGAACGGGATACGGGAACGGGATACGGGAACGGGATACGGGAACGGGATACGGGAACGGGATACGGGAACGGGATACGGGAACTGGATACGGGAACGGGATACGGGAACGGGATACGGGAACGGGATACGGGAACGGGATACGGGAACGGGATACGGGAACGGGATACGGGAACGGGATACGGGAACGGGAACGGGATACGGGAAAAGAATACAGGAACGGGATACGGGAATATAAATACGGGAAAAGAATACAGGAACGGGATACGGGAACGGGATACATGAACGGGATACGGGAATGGGATACGGGAACGTGGAACGGGATACGGGAACGGGATACAGGAACGGGATACGGGAACGGGACACGGGAACGGGATATGGTAAAGGGATACGGGAAAGGGATACTGGAATGGGATACGGGAACAGGTTACGGGAACGGGATACGGAAACTATATACGGGAGCTGATTAAGGGATACGGTAACGGTGTACGGGATACAGGAACGGGATACGGGAACGGGATACGGGAACGGGATACGGGAACGGGATACGGGAACGGGATACGGGAACGGGATACGGGATACGGAACTGGATACGGGAACAGGAAACGGGAACAGGATAAAAGAACGGGATACGGGAACGGGGAACGGGAACGGGATACGGCAACGGGATACGGCAACGGGATACGGCAACGGGATACGAGATACGAGATACGGGATACGGGATACGGGATACGGGAACGGGATACGGGAACGGGATATGAAACGGGATACGGGAACGGGATACGGGAACGGCATAGGGAACCGGATACGGGAACGGCATACGGGAACGGGATACGGGATACGGGGACAGGATACGGTAACGGGATACGGGGACGGGATACGGGAACAGGATACTAAAACGGGAACTGGGAACGGGATACGGGAAAGGAATACGGGAACCGGGATACGGAAACAGGGTACGGGAACGGCATACGGGAACGAGATACGGGAACGGGATACGGGAACGGGAACGGGAAACGGAATACGAGATACGGAATACGGAATACGGAATACGGGATACAGGAAACGGTAACATATTTAAATTAGCTGGCTACATAAATTGCGCATCGCGCTATGCAGTCCCTCTAGTCTATATTATAAATCCTAAAAGATGACCCGCCGCCGCGGCCGCCACCGGAGTGACGCCCTAAATCGGTTCCTGTGCAGCCGTCTGATGAGGTTCAAGGATCATTTGTTTTTCTCAGGACTTTTTGGTCCCGTGATTCAAGAGGTCGTATCAAGTTTTGGCGTCGATCCGACCGACGGTGCGGCGTCGGCACGTGCGCGCGTGCGCCATTCGTTTAACATGAGACACGCGACATTCTGAAATCGCGAAAAACGGGCAAGTTCCGCGCGGTTCCCCGGCCGCTTGCTCGGCAACCGAGCGGCGCAGCGGTATGCGAGCAACACTATGTGATAGATAATCGATTGGCCTGGTGTATAAGATGTCGTACAGAGCGATGCGCGTACCACATGCACAGTTGTTGTTGTTGTTTGCCGGATTCCACCGGTAGTGTATTCAATATAACGGAACATCAATCAACATCAGGAACATTAAATGACAAGACCCAGTAAACATACATGAGAAATGATGGTATTCAGTCGAAACATATATGCTAATATACACGAAATATGAGATATAATATAGAGTATTATACCCCATATTATACAGTATCATACCCCGTAATATAGACAATATTACAGGGTTTGCTGTTTGTATAAGTGTTCGTGAACAGTTCATGAACAATGTTTGTTTGTTTGTTTATTTGATTGTTCACGAATTTCATTATCAAGGTCATCTGTTCACGACAAAATGGCTGTTCATGAACAGTTCATGAACGTTCATGAACTGTTCATGAACAAATATACATTACTTAGTTTTTGAGTAGTTGAGTTCACATTACGCTGTCCCATCTTCAATTATTTGGAGCATGCTCACTATTTTGGTATGAAACGACTAAATTAGTACTATTAATGTGGTTTCGGGCTCATAAAAATAGCAGCCAATCGTATTGCTTACGTTAGACCGGGTCAAATGCAAACGGGCCGATGCTTACGGGCCGGGTCAAATGCAAATTTGTCTAGTAAGTTGACGAGAAACCTCACGGGCGCTGCGCGCCCGCTCGGTAATTAAATAATTATTTGAGACAATAAAAGTTTTCAAGGAGAAATGTATTGTGATACTCAATCACCACGAGCGTCGAAACCAGGAGGACTGGGTAATTTTTCCCGTATTTTCCCCGTATTTTTCAGACTCAATCGATAGGGCTTTGATCGTAGCATGGGAATAATCGCCTTTAACCCTATTTGTAACAGGCTCCTGGCTACCCTTATTTGTAACAGGGGGGGGGCGGATTCCGCCCCCCCCCCCCTCCCGGAGATCTCGAGATCTACCCGTCCGATTTTCACAAATGAAACGGCGTTTGGTTCCCCTCAACACGATCTACATTTATAAATAATACAAAAATCTAAATTTTGGATAGGGGGGCAACAGGGGGGCAAAAACTACAAATTGTAATGGTATTTTTGATCCAACATAGCTTTCATGTTTATCGACAGATTTTAACACAACTAATAAGAATCGATAGAGATTGAATTGGAAATTGATATATGACGGTGAAGTTTGAAAATTCAAAAATCATAGACGTTTGCAGGTCACTCAATATGGGGGTGAAGTAAATGCGTAATTAAACCATTTCTTTGATGTTTTTTTAATAAAATAAATGAAATGGTATGTGATTGTGACATTAGACAAAACAGTTATAAATCATATTTTTGCCATAGGCGGTACCAGGTTAGTGAAAAAGGGAGGTCAAATTGGAAACAAATATTAACCGCAGACAAGTTGCTACCCAGCACTATAAATATGTTACTGATCGTAGATAGTTCCTTTTTGCATGTTGTACTTCATCATAGGCGTATCCAGGATCCAAACTGGGGCGGCGCAAGACCTTATGATAAGTATATTATCCGCTATTTGATACTAACTAGTCAACAGTGACTATTTCACTTACAACTTCAATTAACATTGCTTACCCCCCCCCCCCCCCTTTTACCCTACCTGGACTCGCCTATTATCTTATAATCGTTCGTAGAGTAGCCTGTGGTGCGTGCTTCATCCGAAAACTGCAGTATGTTATGTCATTGTACGCCCATGCCTCTTAGTTTCCTTGCAATAATATGACACCCTTTCTTCCATTCCTGAGCGCGCCTCTGCAAACAAATGACTTTATTCCCCTTTCTGGCCTCATATGTGCATATATCATAAGCTAAACGCCTATTGCGCCGTTATCGCTGGCATATCGTCATCACCATGCCAGTCACCCCCCTTTTCATGTGCCTGAACACGCCCCTGAAACTCTATATGTAATACATTATGCACATAATGGAAGCAGAAACTATCTTTTACATCTTGATAGCTATAAATTCCCCTTACATCGCTCTATTGGCTTCCCGCCAAACATTGAATACTTCCTGGAACCCCCCCCCCCCCTTTTCAAGCCCCTGAAACCGCCTCTGCCATGCAATTTTTATGATATTTCATTAACATCAACTAATTTGCACTTGTTGCAATCACCGTAAACCGATGTAACTCCTTCATACTGGAGGCAGTTAGGAAGAAACCGTGAAGATCGCATTTCCGTATTATCGCCAAATGTCGCCTCCGAACCCACCCAAAACTGTGTTCTGGAACCGCCTCTGTTCAGGCTAAGAATTCAAAATTTTGACTCCAAATGCGGTATTCAATTCTATGAAAAGTCCCAAAATTTCATGGGCATGCTCCCAGCCGTTCTGGAGATATCTGCGAAAAACATGAGGGGGGGGGGCGGAATCCGCCCTCCCTGTTACAAATAGGGTTAACCCTCGCCCTACGGGAGCTTTTTTCACCTTCGCCCCACGGGGGGTGTGTTAACTTCCAAACCAAGCAACTTAGAGCAATGCGGTAAGAACCAGCATGTTGCCTGTCATGAGAGAAATCTAACAGTATGCGATTTTTAGGTTTCAGGTCAACGGGTGACCTTCCAGGTCAAGTGAATGACCTCGGATTTACCACGTCCAGAACAGCGATTTTGCTCTTCAGAAAACCTCAAAATTAGAAATAAAAAAATGTAAATAAAAAGGCATGTTCCTAGACCAGTTTTGGCTCAGAAATACAAAAAAGGTAATTATTTGTTCGTATCTTGTCCTAAAAAATGTTTTAAAAAAAGTTATTAAAAAAATGACGTCATCAGTTTCTTACACTTAGGAAGCCATCACTCAGTCAAAAATGAAGATATTGCTTTGAAATTTGGTATGAGTATTGCCCTTACTCAGTTCTCTCACATATATTCCGGTTTTTGTAATATCTTAGCAAATTTTGATTTTGAGGGGATTTTTTTTAAAAAAAGTTTTATTTTTATTTTAGGGGTCAAAAACCAAATATTTTGAAAATCAAAGATTGGTATTTTAAAGAGAATGCCATTTTTGCATCTTTGGTGAATTGTGTTTGCAGTTTGCTTTAAAACTCTGTTTTCTACGATTTTTCATTTTTTTATCAACATGACGTCATCAAAACATTATTATCTCAAAAACTTCTTGACCAATTTCACTTAAATGCTTACAGCCTACGTATAATTGTTGTAAACTCAGCTACCAAAAATTTCAGCAAGGTGCACCCCATTTTTCAAAAGTTATTCAAGAAAAACCTCAGGCCCCCCTGTCACCCCCCGTAGGGCGAGGGTTAAGACGCTGACGTCCCACAGTTATTCGTATGTGGCGGAGTCACTGTCGTCAACCGTGAGTCAGCCTGCATCTGCTACACTGATGCACTTGTCTAGTCTACCATGTTTGTGGAGGAACTGTAAACAGTTTTCTTATAATAAGAACACAACACAAATGTCTGTATCGCTTCTATATGAGCTTTCCTTGCCACGAAATAGGTGATCTATTCATTAATTTGAGTTGTTCATGAACAGTTCATGAACGTTCGTGAACTGTTCGTAGTTTGTTTATTTATTTTAAGCTGATGACGTCATTTGTTCATGAACACATCTGTTCACGAACTGTTTGTTTGTGTTTGTTTATTAGGAAAAATAAACAAACAGCAAACCCTGCACTATTATACATATTTATTATATATAGGTATTATACATATACATACAATTAAATATTATACAATTACATATTATACAATTACAGATTATACATACTATACATATATTATACATAGTATAAAATAGACGAAATACGGGGTTCAGGTAGGCAATTATTTGAATGGCCAAATTATTTCAAAGTACTTTTATCTGTAATGTACCTGGCCGGAGTAGCGCTATATTACGTAATATTTTACTGGGCTTAAGTGACTACGTGGGTGGCAAAGGTCACTATGTTTCCTGTGGCCACACCTCGCAGCACCGAATTAATTGTTGCAAGTTAAACAAAATGTAACTGCTGGGTCATTGACTCAGTAGTTACATAAGAAAAGAAATATTACACACTTACGAAATATTACAAACAACTAAAGTGAGTATAGTGACAAACATTAGCTTGTATTATATAATGAGGCAAGAAGTTAGATTTACTGTTGAAAACACAATGATAAAATGTCATAATGACATCAATAACAGCTGCTAAATTAACGAATGTACATACCTAGCTAGACAGACAGTACCTTACTATGAATCAAGGAAAATAATCTTGACACATTTTTTAAACAAAGCTTTTGATCTGGGGATGTCATTCAGATTCGGAATCAACGTGGCTATGACATCATTCCACAGGAACGGGCCAGCACAATAAAGTGAATATTGTCGATAATTTGTGAGTCGATAGTTTGGTGTGACGCTTCCAGCGTTAGTCGTGGTATGCTCTTGGAAGTGGCGTATGTGTCGTGTTGGTCTATTCACATGAGCTATGGTTAGTTTGTCTGCAATTGGGCCTGGGACTCGCCCAGTGATGAAGTCATGTAAAACTAATAGCATATGGTATTTAACCAAGTCAACGAATTTCAGCATTCGGAGCTCACGGAAAAGACGAGAAGTTGAAGTTCTGGGATCAACCCCCATTATTAGACGTATAGCACGTTTTTGAACTGTGATGATAGGTTTATGAGATGAGTGGTAGTTGGAGCCCCAGATGACTGAACAGTACGTTATATAGGGCAAGATCAATGCATTGTAAAGGAGGAGGATTAGCTCTCTGTTTAGTACAAATCTGGTTCTATATAAAACACCAAGGTTTCTGCTGCATATGCCTGACACTTTGTTTATGTGTGTTTTAAATTTCAGGTTGTCATCGACTAGTACACCGAGATACTTGACCGTCTTAGCTCGCAAGTGAGCGCCTCCTACTGGAATATTCATATTTACTTCAGTCTACTGTGTTGAGTAAAGTTGATAAAAAGTTTTGGGTATTGACAAAGACGATCTGTTGACATGTAGCCAGGCAGATATCTTGGGAAATGAACGTGATATGACCCTTTGGAGGTCAGGATATGTAGGAGCAGAGTATAGCAGGGCTGTATCATCAGCAACAAGTAGTATTTTTACCT
Organism: Chirona hameri; assembly: GCA_036785665.1. Lineage (NCBI taxonomy): Eukaryota > Metazoa > Arthropoda > Thecostraca > Balanomorpha > Balanidae > Chirona > Chirona hameri. Next base: position 6,812 of record JAXIVJ010018106.1, on the reverse strand, counting down.
CACCACAAGCTGTGTGTAAGTCATTTATGTACAATAAAAACAGAAGGGGTCCCAAAAGAGAGCCTTGTGGGACCCCGCAGGTTGAGTCAACTGCATCTGAGATTATGCCATTATATTTAAGTTTTTGCGTTCGTGACATGAGGTAGGATCTTAACAGATTAATTAAGAGTCTCCAGCAATGCCGTATTTGGAGAGTTTCATCAATAGAATATCATTGTTCACTGTGTCGAACGCACGGGCTAGATCAAGATAAATTCCCGCTGTTTTTCTTTAACTGTCATATTGGCTGTTATGAAGTCATGAATTAGTGATAATGGCATATAGGTTGAATGATTTGACCTAAATCCAAATTGGTTGTCATACAGGATGTTATGTTCAGTGATAAACGCCAATAGTTGGTCATACATTATTGATTCGAGAACTTTTGACAGAACCGGTAGAATTGATATAGGTCTATAATTGGAAAACTGGGTACGTGTACCAGCTTTGCATATAGGAATTATGAGGGCAAGTTTAAATTGTTTTGGAAAGGTCGATTCTGTAATGCATAAATTAATCAGATGTGTAAGTTCTGTTATAATAGCTGGCAGTAGACATTTGATGAGCTTGGTGCTGATACCGTCAAGTCCAGCACCTACTTCATTCAAGCTATTAACAGTTTTAGTGGCATGCAAACTCGTGGTAGAGCTAAACGACATCGTCTCAGTCACCCCGACACCTTCCATAAGGCTCATAGGATCTGCACTGGCTGGTCCTAGGGCTGAGTTGAGGTTTGGGCCTACTCTGCTGTAGTATGTGTTGAAGGAGTCTGCAATGCGATGGCGGTCATCTGTGAGGTCACCATCAACTTCGAATTGGTTCGGAAGCCCCTCAGTATTCTTAGTTCTCCTGATAGCTTCAAGTAAATTGGCCCACAAAAGCTTTGGGTTACTAGCATGTTTCCGGAATTGGTTTTGGAAATAATTTATTTTAGCATGTCGTATAGTTAACCTCAGCGTGTTACGATACCTTCTGAATATTGGTTGATTTTCAGGGGTACGATTGATATTAAATTGTTTCAGAAGCTTACTCTTTTTCTTAAAGATCGAAGGATACCCATTGTTATCCACGGTTGAATAGACGTATATTTTCTGGATGATCTGGTATTAGATAGCCTGACGGGCTCGTCGTTAATGGTACTTACAAGCCGTGCAGTAGCTAGTTCGGGATCATCGATATTCAAGTATCCCCTAAGTTTCTCAGATATATTAGCTGTAAGTTCTTCAATACGCCCATAGTCAAATATAGGGTGAGGATGGATTGGGTTGGGACGTATTCCACAAGTGGAGACAATATTACTAGTGCAGAATACCGCTTGGTGGTCTGCAATGTCGGCATACACTGTACCGTTAACTTGTACTGTATCCAATGTATTACAAAATATATTATCGATAAGCGTTCTACTGTATGGAGCAGTATTTGCGATTCTAGTGGGGATAGTTATGGTGGGAAAAAATCAAAAGGAGTTGAGACAATCGAGGAACATTTTAACATCATTTTTATCATTGTAAAGAAACAGGTTGATATTCCAGTCACCAGCCCAAAAGCAAGGTTTGTTTAACTGATTAATGCTTTGCAAAGTCTCCTCAAGATAAGACAAAACTTCTCAAGTGGATGTGATGGTGATGGTGATGTGGTAGCAGCAATAAATGAGGGACGACCGGGAAGAGTTACTTAGATAAAGATGGATTAGAACTCTTCGTATCTAGCGCTAAATTGATCCATAGTTTTACAGAATGGGAATATTTCTTTTTTATGTATATTGCTGATCCCTTGCCTCTTACTTTTTCTTTCGGTACTGTGTGTACTTGTTCATATCCAGGTATGTTGTACCAATTTTCAGGTCAGTTCAGGATCGAGCCATGTTTCAGAAATCATGATGAAGTCCATTTCTAGTTTTTTTCTTATGGATTAAAGTTACAATGTCATCATTTTTTTTAGCGACTGTGCATTCAGGTGGAGAAAGGAAAGCTGTTTGTTTTTTTAATTTATGCACGCATTGTGATGTTGTCATGGCTGTATAGCCATAAGCTAGAGTTTGCAATTCTGCGTGAAGTAAGTGGGGACAGTCATTTGGTATCAGTCTCGGAGTTGTTGCCTCATTAATGACACAGTAAGCTCCTTGAAGAGCAATGGTTTAGATTTAAGTGAACTTAAAAACTCAACGGAAAGATAGAAATAAAAAACGAATACGATAGTTTTCAAGATAAGTCTATGCACAAAACTACCTAAGCTAATCATCATAATTCAAGTGGTCTGAAGTTTAGGCATGTTAACTCAACTCAAGGGTTCAGGACGTGCCCTCCTGCTGGCTAAAACTGGATCGGATAGCACGAGCCTCTTGTGAGCGGTCAGTTGTGGATGCCTGGTGATGACCCTGACGTTGTTGGTGTTGTCGACGTGCTGGGACCTGTGTCCATGGCTGATGGCCAGGGGCACGGTCCGGATGTTTATTTCCAGCGTACGGAGGGCGGAACTGATCGCAGATCCCTACTGATGTGAGCTCAACTTTCTTCCCATCACACAAGTCCCTGATCTGTCCCTTGCTGGCCCCCACTGGGATCTCGATAGGTTTGGTCTCCCTGCTTTCAGATGTGCGAACAAATATCTTGCCCGACTAGGTGTAGTAGGATACCACTGGGGAACTTCCATCCTGCTTCAGTTCCTTCAGATGGTGGACCACAGCAAGTCTTTCGGAAGTGAGAGACTCAAAAATCATCAGCCCCTTTCTTGGGCTTGGTTCTGGCAACGGTAAACACGGTCACTGTCATCCAGTGATGTGAAGCGAACCAGGATAACTTTGGGATTTTTAAGCCTATGGCAGGCACACATTTTATGTGGGTCAAGGTCATGGATGCCTAGATACTCTTTAAGGAGCTGAATGACATACTTGCGGACATTCTTCACCTCTCTCGGGCAGGCCCACACCCTCCCCACTGATCAGTAGCGTCTGTTTGCGCGAGTACATTCGCTGAGATTCGAGAGATAACAGGGATTGCTTGGCCTGGGATCTCCTGACACTGAATCTTCCTGACACTGATCGTATAGTCTGCCAGAGATTCTCCTCCACTGCCTCTAGGCGCACTACAGTCTCAGAATGATGCATCTCACGTCGTTCATGGCGATGATTTCTAATTTCTCTAAACGTTGTGACAGAGCCTCAACTAGAGCCTTTAAACTGGGCGTTTTCAGTGGCTAGTCTCTCTATTTGTTCTTTTTGGGACGGCATAATGGTAGATAGTTACTTTTAAACTAGAAGATACTGTCAGTTTAGTCAGGTATTGCAGTATCAGGCAGGTTAGAATAGTACCGTCGTCAATCATTCATTGAAGATGCTTCGGCAATGAAGATACTGTCAGTTTAGTCAGGTATTGCAGTATCAGGCAGGTTAGTTACTTTTAACTAGAAGGTACTGTCAGTTTAGTCAGGTATTGCAGTATCCAGGCAGGTTAGAATAGTACCGTCGTCAATCATTCATTGAAGATGCTTCGGCAATGAAGATACTGTCAGTTTAGTCAGGTATTGCAGTATCAGGCAGGTTAGAATAGTACCGTGGTCAATCATTCATTGAAGATGCTTCGGCAATGAAGATACTGTCAGTTTAGTCAGGTATTGCAGTATCAGGCAGGTTAGAATAGTACCGTGGTCAATCAGTCATTGAAGATCTTCGGCTACCTAGAAGATACTGTCCAGTTTAGTCAGGTATTGGAGTATCAGGCAGGTTAGAATAGTACCGGTCGTCAATCAGTCATTGAAGATGCTTCGGCAATCAATATGTAATGTGCTGCAGATACTAGTATGCATAGACCTATCTAAGTTTCACATATACATCATTACAGTTATGCTCATGTTAATTGACATTGAAACACATACACTCTGAAAGACCAACCAGCTTAAAATCGAATTAAAACCAAATTAAAATGAAAATGTGATTCAAGAGGAAAAAGCAGTCCGGTGCTACTATCAAGCCTCTGACTTTATCTACTATTTTTGGACTTACCTACTATTTTTAGACTTAGTAAAACGATTGTAATGGCCATTCAATCATAAACCTCCTGATATAGTGACAGGAACGGACAAAACACAGTAGCATCAGTAATACAGTATACGTCACCATTTATAAAATGCAAAAACACCTTCAGGATCCAGAGAAGAGTTGTAGACAGCAGGCAGACAGGTAGAGGATGAGTCCAGGTATGATGAGTCCAGAGAAGAGTTGGAGACAGCAGGCAGACAGGTAGATGATGAGTCCAGGTAGATGACGACCCCCAAACCTCCAACGACCAAGTGATGACTCCAGTATTGGCGACAGAACACGGCAGTGTAGCAGGAACGAAGTATCAGTGCCTGAGACCGATAATCCCCGGATGACTCGCTGCAGACCTCACTAATCTTCACTTAGGTACTAGATACTTCACAGTTGCTTTTGTACGCGAAAGTTTTGTACGCGAAAGTTTTCATTATTTAGATTATATTCATCAACATCGATATATCAATCCGGGCTTCAGTCTTCATCGATATATCATTCAGGATTCAGGCTTCAGGATTGCTCTTATCATTCAGGCATTCAGGCTCTTCAGGATTGCTCTTGGTTGGAGTACTTTGGCAAGCAGTTTTTTTGCAACGTTGGAGACTCTCCGTACCACAGTCACGTTCCGCGTAAAGAAAACTGTTTGTGATTGACGGCAGGAATATTCGAAAATTTACCAAAATATCCTTAAAAAGCAAGATGGAAAACCTGCAAAGAAAACCTGTTTTTTTTTGTTCGATCCGGGTGTTTCACGTCTCCATCTTGCGGCCTTTGGGTTCTAAAATTAAATATCCTTTATTCTAGCTACACTTCCATTCCAAACCACGTAAACAACTGCTCAGATACGGAAAACTCGGAGCTGCTGAAGGCTGCTGCTTCTCTCCAAGGTTGCTAATGTGACCGTTGTGACCACTTTCATGATAACCAATGGTCATATTCAGGATTTAAATTGGTGCTCGGAAACCGTTCGACATGAACGCTGATCCGGGTACCATTTTGCAGGCGAAGGTAACGTCTTCAAATTATGTGTTACATAAAGCTGTGTGACTAATATTTAGGCGTTGAAGAAGAAATGCAATATATTTGGACAATTTAATCCTTCACACCGCCGTAACACCCACAACGAGACAAACCCTTGACCGGCAAATTTACACAGACGGATAGCGCCGTTCTTGCTGCCCCTATATCCCACCCAAATATTCTGCTAATCGCTCATGGTAACTTATGCTGAAGTCAAACGTAAACGATTGCCGACGCTAACGTTAGTGCAATAATTTCGTCGAATAAAATAAGCATCGCTTAATTTTTTCCCATGACTGACACTGCCAGCGGTCAAATTCATCCCATGAGCGCATGACTAGCTGACGTCGCACCTCCCTCGCGGGAGATTTTGTTGAAGCCGGTTGACATATTTCAGGCATGTAAACCGCTAAAATGTTTTGCCAAGAGACTGCCACACGTGAACGAGATACGGTAAGATGATATGGGAACGAAATACGGCAACAAGATACGGAAACTGGGTACGGGAAGGGATGCTGGAACCAGATGCGGGAAACGGGATACGGGAATGAGAACGGAATATGGTAAGTAGATATCGGAACGGTGCACGAGATACGGGAATGAGATACGGGAACGGGATACGGGAACGGGACTACGGGAACGGGATACGGAAACAGGATACGGGAACGGGGAACGGGATACGGGAACGGGATACGGGATACGGGATACGGGAACGGGATACGGAACGGGATACGGGATACGGGAATGGGATACGGGAATGGGATACGGGAGCGGGATACGGGAACGGGATACGGGATACGGGATACGGGATACGGGAACGGGATACGGGATACGGGAACGGGATACGGGAACGGGATACGGGAACGGGATACGGGAACGGGATACGGGAACGGGATACGGAAACGGCATACGGGAACGGATAGGGAAACGGATACGGGAACGGGATGCAGGAACGGAATACGGGAACAGGATACGGGAACTGGATACGGGAACGGGATACGGTAACAGGATACGGGAACAGGATACGGGAACAGGATACGGGAACAGGATACGGGAACAGGATACGGGAACGGGGTACGGGAACGGGATACAGGAACGGGATACGGGAACGGGATACGGGAAAGGGATACGGGAACAGGATACTAAAACCGGAAACTGGGAACGGGATATGGGAACAGGATTACGGGAACGGGATACGGGAACGGGGAACCGGGATACGGGATACGGGAACGGGATACGGGAACGGGATACGGGAACGGGATACGGGAACGGGATACGGGAACGGGATACGGGAACGGGATACGGGAACGGGATACGGGAACGGGATACGGGGAACGGGATACGGGAACGGGATACACGGGAACGGGATACGGGAACGGGATACGGGAACGGGATACGGAACGGGATACGGGAACGGGATACGGGAACGGGATACGGGAACGGATACGGGATACGGGAACGGGATAGGGAACGGAATACGGAATACGAGATACGGAAAACGGAGTACGGGAATACGGAATAAGGACTACGGAATTCTGAATACGGAATACGGGATACGGGAAACGGTAGCTTATATAAATTAGCTGGCTATATAAATTGCGCATCGCGCAATACAGTCCCTCTAGTCTCTATATTATAATCCTAAAAGATGACCCGCCGCGCGCCGCCGCCGCCGCCGGAGTGACGCCCTAAATCGGTTCCTGTGCAGCCGTCTGATGAGTTC
>JAXIVJ010018105.1:0-24247 GCA_036785665.1 Chirona hameri | reverse complement strand
ATATATATATATATATATATATATATATATATATATATATATATATATATATATATATATATATATATATATATATATATATATATATATATATATATATATATATATATATATATATATATATATATATATATATATATATATATATATATATATATATATATATATATATATATATATATATATATATATATTGTAATTATATTGATAAAGTAATTACAGTATCTAATTACTGTATAGATATCAGTTATAATCTTACCCATTTCAGTGCTCAGTATTTCGTTTTGCTGTTTCGCTTTTGCCAAAAGATTGGTACGAAAGCGCCTATTGAATGTGTTATAAACGCTGAAATTAGGCGTCTGCGGAAAATTTAGGGCATCAAATAACTGTATCCGTTAATTGGCATTCACCCTTCTTCAAATTATTTGAAGGAAAATCGAGTCAAACTGGACATGTCATTGAAACGAAGCTGCAAAGTCGTAATTCTGTTTTTTTTTCTTTTCACGTGCATTTGTCATTATTTTATTTGCACAACTAGGTGCAGGGTGGGGAAAACAATCACACAAAAAAAATGCCGGAACTGACCGGTTAGATTCTGGTTATCACGCCCGGGAACGCCAGGCAGAGATAATTTCCGGCGGCCTCCTGACTCATAGCTTAGAGCTGAGTCTCTCACCACGCCCCAGAGTCCGTTTCCTCCGACGGCTAGACAGAATCTGCAAAATAAGCTGTACGTGCTATTGATGTGATATTATCAATTGATTCAAACTTGCAAGACAGAAGTCGCCGGCTGCATTAGGTTCAAATAAGAATTTCTATCAAAGTTTATCCATAATCTGCATGTATTTTTATTCCTGTATTTCAGTGACATGATCATTTGCGACCACCGGTGACAGCGACCACTGCTGCTCGAACTTGATTCCGATTGCATCTTAGTGAAAAATTCCGATGGACAGATCATTTTATCATTTTGCGAACAATTTAATGAATAACAACAATATAGCAATATAATAGCCGTTTGTACGAAGGATTATTGCGCTGAAAAGTTTCTGAAAGATTCTGAAAGTTTTGAAAAACTTCACAACTTTTACATGCCATTTTTGATGTCTCTCATAATTTTGTATTATGTTGGTGTTGCCACCTTCGCCTCGTGCCCCATTATCAACGCGCTGCCCCCCTGCTGTGTGCTCTCAAATAAAGATAAAATAAAATAAACAGACAGAAGCGGTCAAGGTCGTATTCAGAGGAAAAGGAAAATACGAACAACCAGCAAGCAGATAGCGATAGTCAAAAGTTTTGGGCGCGATGATGACAGCGAACTTGGTCCAAGCCGGCTCAAACTCGGCCTGGAGGGCGGCGGTCCGTCCGCCGGTACACACTCAGCGGACAGCCGCCAGCCGGACAGTCGGCCGGATCAATCACGGCCACAGCGCCTCACGGCACTGCCGCAGCTCCAACAGCGGCCGTCGCTGTGAGCCGCATCACAAAGAAAGAATGATTCCGCGTGTCTGCTTTCCTGGCGCAGACTTGCGCGCAGCAATTGTCTCCACATTAGCGGAGGACGCGACAGCTAAAACGCGCGCGGCTCAGAACGCAATAGACCGTCCAGATTACGGCGGATTCCGGCCGCAAGACGGTCGTGCTGATAGGTCGCCACATCCTCCCTCCCCAGTTTTCAGGGAAAACGAAACACTGAGACACTAGCGACCTTACATCAAATACAGCCACAAACTGAAAGACATACTCCGAGGACGCAGTTCGGAAACTCACTGATGGTCACCAACCATGGTTTCCACACCACGTAGACACAAATGAATCAGCCACCAAATGTGCTGTTCACACACAGCGCATCCAGCACTCCACGCAGTGGATCACCTTACTATCACTGTCCGAACACTTCAGCGTCTCTGGTAGAGGCAGCAGCTCCCCGCCATGGTCCCGGACCACCGAGCAGCGGCACGCCGACGCGCAGACGGGCGCCGAGCACGCGCGCCAGCGCCGCAGCCATCCGCGGAGCCCGGCGAACGGGGCAGGTGTCCCGAGCAGCGCCGAGACCCCAGCGCCCCGCGGCGCCAGATCCCCAGTCCGGCCAGCTCGTCCAGTCAGCCGACCTCCAGCCAGCGCCCGCGATGACTGCTGCTCGTCCAGGATCAGGGGGTGGCACAGGGAGGGTCGGACGGTCAAGGACTGGGCTTTGGGACCGATTAAGCTGGGTGGGTAGAACAGAAAACAAACAAGAAGAAAACAAACAAAGCAAAAATCGGGATTCTGGCAATTCAAAACGCACACTCCATGCCGATCTCAGCAGATCTGGCACGGCAAATCGAACCAGCTCACTAGTGGGCTGGTCGCTCTCGGCGGCTTCTTCACTGGGACTTACGGAATCTGTCCCTCAAGCACGCATATCTTGGTGCTTGGACGTTTATATACACCACCGGCCGCGGTGCGCACCACAGCTGAGCGCACCACGCCGTCTGCACTTCTGGTGGCTTCCTCCACAATGCCCAGGGGCCAGTAGCCCCGTGGCGCACCCTCTGAAACGAGGAGGACGACGTCGCCGACGGCCACGTTACGCGTCTCCTTTTGCCATTTCTTGCGAGCCATGAGCATCGGCACATATTCTTTTAGCCATCTCTGCCACACTTGGTTGGCGAGAGCTTGGCTTTGCTTCCATCGGTTCTGCGACATTTTCTCATCTTCTCCGTAGACACCCGGAGGTAGCACAGCCCCGTTCGGTACCACTCCCAGCAGGAAGTGGTTGGGGGTCAGTGCTTCAGGGTCACCACTGTGACCGGAGACGTAGGTCAGGGGCCTCGAGTTGACCTGAAACTCCACTTCCAGGACTGTGGTGTGAAGTACGTCATCGTGAACGGTCTGGTTACCCAAAACCACTCTGAGGGCCTTCTTCACCGAGGCCACGAGTCTCTCCCAGACGCCGCCCATGTGGGAGGCAGTCGGGGGGTTGAATCTCCATTGGATGCACTTCTGACTCAGGGCATCGCATATCTGCTCCTGATTCCACTCTGCGATGGCTTGACGGAGCTCCCTCTCTCCGCCGACGAGATTCTTACCGTTGTCCGACCATATGATTGTCGGTTTACCGCGTCGCGCTACAAACCTGCGCAGCGCCATCAGGAAGGAACTCGTGTCCAGCGACTCCGCTACTTCCAGGTGAATGGCTCTGGTAGCCAAGCAAGTCACCAGTAGAATGTAACGTTTTTCAGTCTTCCTAAACTTCTTGACCAGCAGGGGTCCGAGAAAATCCAGGCCTACTGACGAGAACGGTCTGGACGAGTCGAACCTCTCACTGGGGAGGTCACTCATCCTCGGACACTCCGGGGCGGCTCTTCTGTTGCGACACTGTGCGCACTTCCAGATCAGCTTCTTCACTGTTGCCCTGAACTTCGGCATCCAGAACCTTTCTCTCAGCAGGTTGAGAGTGTGGTTTAGACCTGCATGCATGCACTGTCCGTGCAGATCGGTCACGATGAGTCGAGCGATCTCACTTCTTGGGTTGAGCAGAATGGGTTCTTTACAGACTTCTGCTGGTGCGTTCTTCAGTCGTCCCTTCACTCTCACGAGGCCATGTTCATCTTCATATAGCGACAGACCAGGTTGAGACGTCTTCTCTTGCTTCTGATCTCGCCGGATGATTGCACGCTCTGCTTGCAGCAGCTCCTCTACGGTGAGGGGGCCATGCTTCCTCTCCTGCTCCCTCCCGTTCCAGATGAACCGGTACACCCAGGCTACGACGCGCCGGTACCTGGTCCAAGAGGAGAAGCGCGCTGGATCCACCAGTCCTTGCCTTGTTCCGTCCACGGGCGTCCCGCCGACGAACCCCACGACGGACTTCACGACTGCTGTTTTCTTCAGCTCTGGTTGGTCAGGAGAGAGATCGGGCGTCTTCAGCTGCGGCCAGTCACTTTCATCCTGAGTGAGGAACTTCGGGCCGTTCCACCACAGGCCACAGTCTCTCAGCTGTGACGCCGATCGTCCTCGGGAGCAGATGTCTGCCGGGTTCTGCGCCCCTGGCACGTGTCTCCACTGAGACGGATATGTAGATTCTCTGATCTCCGCCACCCGGTTGGCTACAAACGTCTGGAACGTTCTACTCTCATTTGTCACAAACTGGAGGACTACTTGGCTGTCCGACCAGAACACGGTGTTGTCAAACTTGTACGTCATCTCCTTCTGGATGACGTTTGCCAGTCTTGTAGCGAGCACGGCTGCCTGCAGTTCAAGGCGCACAATCGAGAGCTGCTTCAGCGGAGCAACTCTCGTCCGCGACATGACCAGGCTCGCAGAGTGGCATCCATCAGTATCGGTCATCCTCACGTAACCGACAGCAGCAAAGGCTCTCTCAGACGCATCCGAGAACAGGTGAAGCTCCACTCTTACACCTCCCTTGCTGGGCTTCAGACAGCGTGGAACTCTCAGTTCTTCCACTTCATGCAGCTCACTCAGCCAGCTCTGCCACGTGGACAGTTCGGCTCCAGAGAAGCTTTCGTCCCAGGTCAGTTTGAGGATCCACAGCTTCTGGATCAGGAGCTTCACTTGAAGCATGCACGGCGAGACGAGTCCCAGCGGGTCGAAGATGGTTGCTGCCATCCGCACAACTCCTCGCTTCGTTACAGGCACGTCCAGTGGCCGTGTGTTGATGCTCAGCGTGTCCTCATCTGGCGACCACACGCATCCGAGTGTCTTCTTCCATCTTTCCTCACCAGATGGCAGCTTCTTTCGTGACGTGTCCCGATCTTCCTCTGGCACATGCTGCAGGAGTTCAGGGTGGTTCGATCTCCACTTGTTGAGCCTGAATCCTCCCTGAGACAACAGAGATGTGACCGACTCCATCGTTGCCACTGCTGCCTGTGGAGTCTCCTCTGCGCGTAGAAAGTCGTCCACATAGAAGCTAGACGCGAGAGTCGGGCTTCTTTCTTCCTTTTGGATCACGTCATCTTCAAGTGTGCGTCGCAGTATGTAGTTGGCGATACATGGGCTGCACTTCGACCCGAATATCACCACAAGCATCTGATACATGTCAGGAGGTCTTGTGTCGTCGAGTTCACTCCACAGGAACGACAGAGCGGGCTGATCCTCCGATCTGACGTGGATCTGATGAAACATCTGGAAGATGTCTGCCACCAGTGCGTAGGGCTCCTGCCTGAAGCGTAGAAGTACACCATGGAGACTCTGCAACAGGTCAGGACCCCTCAGCAGTTCACTGTTCAACGAGATTCCCTGTGACTGTGCGGCTGCGTCGAACACCACTCGCGGTTTCGGTTTCTCCGGATGGGCCACAGCGTGATGAGGCAGTATCCATCGCTTCTTTCCCTTTGTTTCACTCTCTTGCGGCGTCAGCTTGCGCGCGTATCCTTGCTGCACGTAGCTCTCGACGACTTCCCCGTAGGCCTCTGCCATCTCTGGGTTCTTCCGCAGACTGCGTCCCAGTGACTTGAGGCGGCTGCACGCCATCGAGTAGTTGTCGGGCATGCCCACTTCATCGTCTCGCCAGAGCAGTCCGACTTCATACTTGTCTCCTCTTTTCTTCGTCGTGTTCTCCAGGATCTGCATCGCCTTCCTGTCGTCGGGTGTCAGCACCGGCTGGTTCACCGACGTGCCGAACGACTCTGTGGACCACCAGTCAGACAGATCGAGATGGGTTTGCTCATCAGGCAGCGTGCTGATGAACATTACTTCACGTACATGCTCAGGGACCAGCCCCGCCAGAGACCCCGTCAGAGCCCACCCGAAGGCCGTGCGGATGGCTACAGGCTCACCTGGACGGCCAACTCTGGCCTCCCTCTGGAGCACGGCCTCCAGGACGTTAGCTCCCAAGAGAACTTCGACCGCACCCGACAGCTCTGGTACCTTCAAGTCCTTCAGGTGCTGGAGACCAGACAGGCTCCTCTTCGTCACAGTTGGTGTCCGCACGTTCAACTTCTCGACGGAGAAGGCTTCTGGGACACATATCTTCTTCGATGCATCTTCCGTGTCAGCGAGTGGAGAGATGCTCAGCTTGACTCGTTGGGACTGTCGTTCTCGTCCCACCGCTTCCACACTGTTCAACCGCAGCGGCTGCGACTCTCCTTGAATGTGCAGTTCGTCCAGGATGGAACTGCAGCACAACGATGTCTGCGCTCCAGGGTCCAGGAGCGCGAGGGTGTCTCTGTACCTTCCGCCTTGGCCGTGAACACGCACGGAGATGACCTGCAGGAGTACAGACGAGCGATCTCGGGACTCGCGTCGGATGGACGCGATGGTGGCCTCGCTTGTGGCGGTTCTCGGTCGGAATCCAGCTGCAGAAGATGGAGGTGCAGACTGTCGTCTTATCCTCTTACTCCCATGAAGCAGGCGACTGTGACGTAGCGTGCATCCCTCGATGCCGCATGTCCTCGACGTTCTGCAGTCGCGGCTCCGGTGGCCGGCTCTCAGGCAGCTGAAACATGGGCGGTCACGTGCTACAATTTCAGCTCGCTCATCGGGTGTCCTTACCCTGAACTGCTCACACAGCCAGAGTCCGTGTCTTCCTCCACAAAGTGAGCAAGTCCTCTCACCCGGGATGCTGGTACTGTTGGTGCTGGTGGTCGTCGTGAACATCCCGACGTTCTTCTGCTTGGCTGTCGCTGTCGATGGGGCCGATGCCTCGCATCGGAGTAGCACCCTCACTTGAATGCGCAGCCACTCATCAAACTCGAGCAGTGTTGGCCGCTCCATCCCCAGTGAGTGCTCCACCCATGACTTCCTGAGCTCCATGGGCAACTTGCTCACAACTCGCCTCAGGGTCTCACAAGACCGAAGGTCTCCATCAAACCCCATCGTCTTCAGGGTCGAGCACGCACCATGCACAGCCCCGTGGTACTTCTCGAGTGACCGAGCATCATACGCCTTCGGGGGCGTGCAGCCGAACACAGTCTTCAGTGTAGAGTGGACAATGTCTATTTCTTGTCCGTATCGTTCCTTCAGAGTCTTCAGAGCATCTTCATATGAGCTCCCATCACATATCATACCTCCAATGAGTGCCTTTGCTGATCCTGCAACTGAGTTTTGGAGGTGAGCCATCTTCTCAGCTGATGTCATGTCCTGATGGTCCACCATGGCACAGAAGAGGGAGTGCCATCTTGGCCACTCTTCCACTGCTCCACTGAACATCGGCAGCCTCAGGTGTGGCAGGCTCCGACGGAACAGCTGACCTGCATCTGGACCTGCAACAGCATGGGATGGGACTGGGACTGGGTTCCTTCTGGTATCATCCACCTCAACCTCTTGCTGCGTAACACCTGTGAAGTCGCCCCTCCTGTCCCAGGCCAGGTCACTCTCTGCAGCCCTCGTCAACTCTGCCTTCAGGCTGGCAGCTTTGAGGGCATCTTGCTTCTCTTGTAGCAGCCTGCTTCGCTGCATCTTTTCTTCCTCCTCTTCCTTCTGCTGCCTCAGCTGCAACTGCTCCAGCTCCAGTTTCTTCACTTCAGTTTCAACTTCGGCCATCCTTGAAGCATGTCGAGCCATACTGCTTGCTGCTGATGATGCTCCAGTCGTTTCTGAGGGGGGCTCTCCAGCTCTTCCTTGGAGATGAGCTTCAACTCTCTCCACGGCCATTCGGTGCTCTTCTGAGACCTCAACGCCATACTCCTGGCACTTTATCTTATCATCTTCATCTTCAAAAGACAGCATGTACCTCATATTTACTTCTAGAACTGCTTCAAGGGCATCATCCAACTCCTTCATCACTGACTGGAGGGCTCTTTTGCTACTAACAGTATCAACAAGCACAAATGCTCTTCGTCTTGTTCGGGTCAGACTTCCCTTTCTCAGGGCACGTTCATTCTTGAGTGCCATTGTGTTCTCCATCTTGAGTTAACTTCTCACAACTTGACAATCCACAACTGAAAAACAATGACTACTTCACTGCGGACAATCAGCTCCTGATGACTTCAATGTTCATACTACTGATAACTTCAAACTGTTGATTACTGATGACTTCAAACTATTGATTACTTGAAACTTGAAAACTTTTGACTACTGTTGCCACCTTCGCCTCGTGCCCCATTATCAACGCGCTGCCCCCCTGCTGTGTGCTCTCAAATAAAGATAAAATAAAATAAACAGACAGAAGCGGTCAAGGTCGTATTCAGAGGAAAAGGAAAATACGAACAACCAGCAAGCAGATAGCGATAGTCAAAAGTTTTGGGCGCGATGATGACAGCGAACTTGGTCCAAGCCGGCTCAAACTCGGCCTGGAGGGCGGCGGTCCGTCCGCCGGTACACACTCAGCGGACAGCCGCCAGCCGGACAGTCGGCCGGATCAATCACGGCCACAGCGCCTCACGGCACTGCCGCAGCTCCAACAGCGGCCGTCGCTGTGAGCCGCATCACAAAGAAAGAATGATTCCGCGTGTCTGCTTTCCTGGCGCAGACTTGCGCGCAGCAATTGTCTCCACATTAGCGGAGGACGCGACAGCTAAAACGCGCGCGGCTCAGAACGCAATAGACCGTCCAGATTACGGCGGATTCCGGCCGCAAGACGGTCGTGCTGATAGGTCGCCACAGTTGGTAAGAATAAAATATGTTGACAAAATTGCGGTTTGGTGGTAATAAGCAAGATAAGTAGTGATGTAATCTTCCTGAAAATTCCTGAATCTTCCTGAATCTTCCTGAAACTTTCAGGAAGATTCTATCAACACATATCTTGTTTACTACCAAACCGCAATTTTTTCAACATATTCTATTCTTACCAACATATTACAAAATTATGAGAGACTAGCTAAACAAAATCGCATGTAAAACTTGTGTAGTTTTTCAAAACTTTCAGAATCTTTCAGAACTTTTCAGCGCAATAATCCTTCGGGACAACGGGTAATATAAACCATTAAAACAATACATTATATTTTTTTAGAAACTATAATGGTACGGTAAAGAGACATCAGACAGATGCAAATGCGAGCAGTTTTGACAGCCAGAGAATAGAAACCATGCACATTTAAGTAGGGACAGAACATCAGTGCTACTCAAAGCAAGAAAAGCCCGGAACTCTTATTACGGTTTCACCTGATGTGAACTTGAGCTTGAGAATGAATGCATCTCGGTGAACTGGAATTAATCCAATTGCCTGCCTGCTTTACACGTTTGAGAACGGTTCTCACATCTGACACGTCTCGGCGGAACATGCAAACGCCAGACTTTTCTTCTCTGCGAGGCTGTTTGGATTACCCTGCTCATGACAGGAACACGGCTTCTGAGAACGACAGCCGTTCCCGGGATTTGCCTGGAGGGCGGGGCGGGCGTCGGTCGGACGGGGCGGACCCCCGGCCTCCCGGACAGGGAAAGGCAGGCAGGCGGGCAGGGTGGGACCTCATTTGGCGAGGCTCGGGGACGGAGTGCTGGACAGGGCGTGGTGCAGTACAGACACACACACACACACACACATACACACATACACACACGGAAATGGGGCCGGTTCTGCAGAGCGCGGTGAGTTCTCTGCGGCCAGTGGCGCGGTGCAGACGGACCAGAGTGGTAACATGGCAGATAACAGCATGTGTCCAGGTGTCCGGAGTGCCGTAAGTGTTCCCTACTGAACTGGTGGCCGAGTGGGAGACGTACAGACCCAGCCGGGGTGGCATTTCAGAGACCCAGCCGTGGTGGCATTTGAGTAGTAACAATACCTTTTGTTGTTTACTATACTGGCATATGATTACTGGCATCCCGCACCAAGCCCATACCTTCTGCATTATTTCGGAAGCCTTGTTTTGTATTCATGGTGCCTGAAAAGCATCATTATTCTAGACTAATGTAACTAATATCTAAGCATAGCATCATCGCGAAACTTTGGCAATTTTGTTGTTATGGTTTATCATAACTTACTTGCATCACGATTTAAGTGTTTCTAACAATATCCTGAGGCATTATCAGAAAGTTACAACGCTCACAGGCCGTTCATCCAAAAGATTCGTCCAAAGGAATCCACTTTGTGTCCATTAATGTGTACTGAACGATGCATAATAATATGCTATTTTGGCATTACGTCCAATGTATTAAATACCACAACGGCATCAGCAGGCTTCCATGTGTGAGATCGCGTGCAGGATAACAGTGGATATTCCACGATCAGATTCCTTCAATGTTGGCTATCAGTGAGGCGGAGTGCTCGTTCGTAGTACACCATACGAGCACATACATCGAACTTAACCCTCGCCCTACGGGAGCTTTTTCACCTTCGCCCTACGGGGGAGATCCTAAAACGACCCCCCTGTTAACTTCCAAACCAAGCTACATAGAGCAACACGGTAAGAACCAACATGTTGCCCGTCATGTTTGGAATCTAATGGTATGCCATTTTTAGGTTTCGGGTCAACGAGTGACCTTCCAGGTCAAGTGAATGACCTCGATCGACCACGTCCAGAGCAGCGATTTTGCTCTGTCAGAAAACCTCAAAATGAGAAATTGATAAATGTAAAAAAGGCATGTTCCTAGACCAGTTTTGTCTCAGAAATACAGAAAATAGTAGTTATTTATTCGTATCTTGTCAAAAAAAATCAAAAAAAGTGATTGCAAAAATGACGTCATGAATTTCTTACACTTAGGGAGC
Source organism: Chirona hameri (assembly GCA_036785665.1). Taxonomy (NCBI): domain Eukaryota; kingdom Metazoa; phylum Arthropoda; class Thecostraca; order Balanomorpha; family Balanidae; genus Chirona; species Chirona hameri. Next base: position 13,665 of record JAXIVJ010018105.1, on the reverse strand, counting down.
CATCACTCAGTTAAAAATAGAGATATTTCTTTGAAATTTTGTTTAAGTATTGTCCATACGCAGTTCTCACATATATTTTGTTTTTTAACATCTTTGAAAATTTTGATTTTGTGGTGATTTAAAAATATGTTTTTGTTCATATTGGGGGCAAAAGCCCAAAATTCCGAAAATCTGAGAATGACATTTTAAAGAAAATTACATTTGATATCTTTGCTTAATTGTGTTTGCAAGTTGCTTCAGAACTCTGTTTACTACGATTTTTCAAACATTTATCGTTTTTCCACCAACATGACGTCATCAAAACATCATTATTTCCTAAATTTCTCAACTATTTTCAATGAAACTGTGAGAACTTACGTATAATTGTTGTATACTTAGCTACTGCAAATTTCAGCATGATGCTCCGTATGTCTAAAAAGTTATGCAAGAAAACCTCAGGGGGGGTCGTTTTAGGACCCCCGTAGGGCGAGGGTTAATACCAGTGTTCGCCACGGGGCCACCAACCCCCAGCCCAGCCCGGCCCAGGCCCATGAACACCAAGCCCAGGCCCGGACCAGGCCCAGTCAAATTAATAGTAGTGAGGCCCAGGCCCAGTCCGGCCCGTTCAGATTAAGCATACCATTATTTTCACAAAATTTGCAATAATTATCCTAGCATATTTACTTGTATACTATAAATGTGAAACAATGAACCAACTATGCTAACCAAAAACAAAAAACAAACCACAGACACAGCTACAGTGTGTAGCTGTGTAAGTGAACAGCTGGCTAAAATATTTTTGAGCTCTGACCTGAGCTTGTGCGACGCGCGCATTACTTCAAAAAATTGCCAGGCCCAGGCCCATCCAGAGCCCAGTGATTTCCTTAAAGTTGAGGCCCGGCCCAGACCCAGCCCATGGCCCATAGGGCCAGCCCAGCCCATGGCGAACTCTGGTTAATACATGCATACGAGCACATACACCGACCTTTATTAATACATGCATACGAGCACATACACCGACCTTTATTAGTACATGCATACGAGCACATACATCGACCTTTATTAGTACATGCATACGAGCACATACACCGACTCTTATTAGTACATGCATACGAGCACATACACCGACTCTTATTAATACATGCATACGAGCACATACACCGACCTTTATTAATACATGCATACGAGCACATACATCGACTTTTATTAGTACATGCATACGAGCACATACACCGACTCTTGTTAATACATGCATACGAGCACATACACCGACCTTTATTAATACATGCATACGAGCACATACATCGACCTTTATTAATACATGCATGAGCACATACACCGACCTTTATTAATACATGCATACCAGCACATACATCGACCTTTATTAATACATGCATGAGCACATACATCGACCTTTATTAATACATGCATACGAGCACATACATCGACTTTTATTAGTACATGCATACGAGCACATACATCGACTTTTATTAGTACATGCATACGAGCACATACACCGACTCTTATTAATACATGCATACGAGCACATACATCGACCTTTATTAATACATGCATACGAGCACATACATCGACCTTCATTAATACATGCATACGAGCACATACATCGACCTTTATTAGTACATGCATACGAGCACATACATCGACCTTTTTTTCGAATCTGGTCACATTTATTATTCCGATATTTTTTTTCTTCTTCAATTTTATCTCGCGTATTGAATTAACACTTCACACGCGATTCACGTTAAGCACAATGTACATCGCACAAATATCCCTACCAGTCTCTTCTCTCGCGTCAAACTAAGCACATACCGGCGAAGGAGGCTACAGTAACCAAATGTATCAGACAGTCTCGTCAGAGGCGATGACCACAGGGTCGACAGTCGACACTTGTACCAGACATCACGGAGGCACCCATCACAACAGTCACGGTACATAATACTCCCGGCCTCCCATCGTATTGTGGCCTCCGACGCCGCCAACGCCGCCTCGTGTTCATCGCGGAAAACCTCTCGAGAGCGGCGCCTCCGGCCGCCGGGACGGACATGCGACTAAAACGCTCATCGCCCGGTCCGCCCGGCAGCCAGGGCGGCGGCGGCGGTCAGCCATCAGACACCCGAACTATTCTTCACCAGATTTGCTCGTGTTCAGACTCCCTACCCACTCTTATCGCTATATACTTCTCTATGCTGGAGTATTTCCTCATGTATCTCGCAAAGCTGTTTAGGCTTGGCACTACTCCCTTATTTCTACATTGCCAGATAAATTGCTTACCATGTAAGATACATGTCTGAATCGAGGCGACAGTCATAGCATTGCTATTCCTGTGCCATAACCCTGTTATTATGCTTTTCAGAGAAAAATACCCTCTCAGTCCTAACTTCGCTCTGAGACTAGACCAAAATATCTTCGATTGGGGGCAGTGCCAGAAGATATGAGCCAAACTTTCCATTTGTGCGTGACAGCGCTTACAGCTATCAGAGTTTTTTATATTCCAAACATGGTTAAAAGTCGATTTGTTGGCAAAATACGATGGATAATGCGAAATTGGAGCCATCAAAGTTTAAAGTCGTCTGTAGTTTTATACGTTGAACTGTATATTTGTTCCCAGGATACAGTGTTTATCTGCCCGAACTCCAATTCCCACTTTCGCTGTGCCTTCTCTGGCATTGTCACTTGAGACCTTACCCTTAGTATGTTGTAGCTCCACCTTGTTATCCGATATTTCTGCTGCAGCATGGCGAATATCTCTAATTGACTACTGCTTATTGGCTTGTCTATCCTAAGTGTTTCCTTCCATTGCACAGGCAGTATGCTTAACAAAGTTTCCCAAGTCACAAAATTGCCGAAATTGTATGTTTCCTGGAGTACAGTACTACTCATAAGCTTTCTACTAGAAAATATGTACAAATCGGCTACCTTTATAACCCCTCGGTTGACGAGGGTCTTTTGTGCACATTATGTCTGGTTTCAAGCCTAAGTTCCTGATTATGCCACAGAGTATAACCCAAAATGTTGTTTCCTTTCAGTGCTGAATCTCCGTTGCCTTCTATCGCTTTCCATGCATCGTAACAATCTGACCGGAAGTCGTTTTTTAGGTATTCCTTCATGCAAGATGAAGTTTCATTGCAATGAAAGATGGACACGCTACCATTGACAAACAGCTTTCCTCGCATTACCTCCTTCCACTTACTGTTATGGCCCCTGCATAAAAGCCTCTTGACCCATGGAATTTTAAGGCTATCAGCCTGTATTGCTGGGTCAGGCACTTTGAGACCTCCGAGCTGATACTGATTTTGTAATGCGGACCGCTTTACCTTATCACGCTTTTGGTTCCAAATAAATTGATACATTATCGTTTCGATTTTCTTTAGGTCATTTGGCCTGGGTTTCGCCAAGACTGACATCAAATGCGTTAGCTGTGAGAGCGCTTCTGATTTTAATAAATGTACTTTGCCGTATGGCGTGAGTCCACGTCCAAACCACGGGAGAGTCTCAATTCCAAATTACTTATCTGATCTGGATAATTCAAGTCTTCTAAGCTGTCGCCATGGTGCTGATCTTTACTCCCAAATATTCAATGGGTGTTTTATCCCATGATATTCCAAACGCATTGTCTATTGTGTCCTCGCGATGTCTGTTAGCTCCTATCCATACTGCACGTGTTTTGTCCTTGTTCAGTGAGAGACCTGATACACTTTCGAACTGTTGAAGGCATTGCATACTCGCAGTTAGTGATTCAACTGAGCCATCCAATACCAGCGTGGTATCATCTGCGTATGCGCTGATCTTTACATGCGTTTCTCCGAATGAGAGTCCTTTTATATTCTGACTGGTTCTTATGGTGTGCGCTAAAGGCTCAATTGCCAACACAAACAGGTAACAACTAAATGGGTGGCAGCCCTGTCTGAATCCTCTGTTAATCGTGTATGTGTCTAACAGATGACCGTTGATATGGACGCGTGCTCGTGCTGGGCTTCTGCCCGGCACATCATACATGATATCCAACCATTTTTGCATGGTTGGCCCAAATCGAAATTCTTTTACGATGCCCTTCATATATCGCCAATTAACCGAATCGTACGATTTTTTCCAATCACAGACAAGAAGCAATCCTGGCATTTTTAACTCTTCTGAGCGTTTTATAACATCCAAAATAAGTATAATGTTCTCACTTATATGGCGCCCCTTCAAAAATCCAGTTTGGTCCTCATTAATCAGGAGCTGAATTACCAACTGGAGTCTATTCGCTAGCGTTTTCGTCAATATCTTATATAGGACATTTAGCAAACTAATCTGGCGCTGCGACTCCAAGAGGGACGGATCTTTTCCTTTTTTGGATGAGTATAGTTACGCTTTCTTTGATACCTGCAGGCAATTCTCCCTTCTCAAATGGTTCCGAAAGCGCCCGTACGATGCCTTTCAGCTCCCCCCAGAACGCCTGATAAAATAGTACAGTGGATCCGTCTGGGCCAGGGCTTGTGGACGTTTGCATGGCAAACAGTGCTGTTGTCAGCTCCCTCTCGTTCAGCCTCCCTTCACATGAAGCACTCTGCGCATCATCAAGGGTTTGAGCCCTAGCGAGGAATTCTCGGGGGGCTACTTCTCCTGCGTCTGTGGTCACGGTGCTTTCTTCTGAGTACAGCTGGTCAAAAAATGCCGTGCTTTCATTTAGCATGTCTTTAATATTGCTAGACTTAGAGCCAGGATTCGTGATCTTTAGATCCAAAGATTTTACACTGCTTGGGGCGTACTGTCTTTTAACTAGTCCATGGAAATATTTTGTACCCTTCTCGGCATACTGCCTCCATCTCACTTTGCAATTAAACATGTTTTTTTCTTAGCCAGACCTGGTATTAGCTCATCCCTTTCCTCTTTCAGCTGTGTTATAAGTTCGGTCGGGTAGCCATTACTATGCGTTTGGTTCAATCTACCTTCGATATCTTTCAGTCGTTTCTCTGCCAGTTTCTTTTTCTGAGAGGCGTACTGAATAATCCTGCCTCTAAGCACGCATAGCACCGTCTGCACAAGGGTCATCTGTGATATATCAGGAGTATCGTTTTATCTAATTATTTGCTCGATTTTCTGCTTTGACTCTGACATAAACTTCTCGTCCTGTAACAGCAAATTATTAAATTTCCAAAATGATCTCCCAATAACGGTACTAGTAAGTGCTACTGATAATGTATACATGTTGTGATCGGATAAGTAGCCATCGACAATGTCGGTATCAGGCTCATTGCCACCGACCAAAATATTTGTACGGACAATAAAGAAATCTATGCGTGATTTACTTAAATTACGTTGAAAAGTAAACCATATACCATATACCATTTATTTCGGCAAATCCACGCAATGGTGGCTCTTCCTTGCCTTTCGTCAGATTATAAAGTACATTGTAGGGACACATGCAGACATTAGACATATACACAGGTTAAAATGAACATGATAAAAACGACAGAGACAATGACAATGTGATGGTAACCAGGATCGCTCAGTCACCCGCATCCAGTAAAAGTCGTTTGAGAGCGCGATGGAAACCTGCGACTGACATTGCGCGCATTTCCACCGGGAGCGCGTTGTACCACATAGGTCCACGATACAAGAACCGGCGCCTCCCAGTCTCTGTCCTGACAGATGGCAGACGTAGATCGTCATCTTGGCGGGTTCTCCGAACTCGTGCCTCGCGGTTTGTTTGGATGGAGGTTGAAATAGACACTGGTGCATGATGCAAGCGAATTTTGTGTAGTAGTGCGAGCGTATGATATTTGACAAGATCCTCTGCACCAAGCCACCCCAGCGCTGCCCGGACGTTCGCAGACTGGCTGAACTTTCTTCTCCCTGATATCACCCGTGCGGCAAAGTTAAACACCTTTTGTATCTTGACGAGATTCTTTCGGCTACCGTTACCGTACACGGGGAGGCAGTAACGGACGCGGGACAGCACCAGAGCGGCTACGACGGTGGGGAGAATCTCGGCCGGAAGATAATGACGAATATGCGACAAGCCAATGAGGATCCCGAAGCATTTGCGCGTAATTTCTTGCACATGGGTGTCCCATGAAAGGTGGCGATCGAAGATCACCCCCAGATTTTTTACTTCTAAGACGGGTTGTATGGTACGCTCGCGAAATTTCACGCCGAAAGGTGTCATGTTCCGCATATTTTGTCTGCTGCCAAAAGCTATCAGCTGAGTTTTGTCGGGGTTGACCTTGAGTGAATTTGCGCGGAACCAAAGGTCGAGAGAGGAAAGTGCCTGTTCCATGCGCTCCGTCAGATCTGCTAGGGCGGGTGTTTCACATCACATCAGGGTGTTGTGTTCCGTTTCACATCAGGGTGTTGTGTTCTCCAGATATCTACGAGATTCCTATCTGACATATATTGTTCGATCAGGCGCCTACACCTATCATTATTTGGAATCCTAGCTCGAACACTTGTGCTTGACCTGTCCATAGCTGTAGAGAAGCAAAAATTGAAATCCCCACCCATGATCAAGGTTGCAGATGCTAGTTCTTCGCAACTGTCAAAAAGACGCTCAAATGCTTATACTCTATCTGTGTTTGGTCCGTACATGTTTGCTAACGTAACGTGCGTTCCACCAATATCTGCCTTTAATACTATGAACTTCGTTATCTTTTCGAATATCTTCTACATTTATCTGCAATCGTGCTCTAAACAGCACCGCGACGCCTCTGCTCCTGTTATCTCCACTAGCGAAATAGCCAGCCGAGCCCCATTCATTAAGACACATTTTTTCATCATTTAGTACTGAATGGGTCGCCTGCAAAAATATCACGTCCGCGTCCTGTCGTTTCAGCCAAGTGAAAATCTTTCTCCTCTTTGGCACTGTCCCGTCACAAATTCGTAGGCCGTTTACATTTAATGATACAATTTTAATCTTAGCTGTACTGATCACTCAGTTTTCCGTTTAAAAGCTGCTGAGCACCAGTCACGTACTTTCCCACGAGCAATTAAGGTCAAGGGCCGTCGGGTATGTGGGAACACTATACACCACATCACATCCACTTCCAACGCTCGGGTATGTGGGAACACTATACACCACATCACATCCACTTTCAACGCTCGGGTATGTGGGAACACTCTACACCACATCACATCCACTTCCAACGCTCGGGTATGTGGGAACACTATACATCACATCCACTTCCAACGCTAGGGTAGGATCTTGTACTGCTCTGTACATGTACGACCTATGAGCTATCTGTGCACACTGTTTCAATGTCTCTACTACTAAACTGTCACTTGTCTGTATCAATCCCGTGCAACGTCTGGTAGCAACGTATACATGATAAACGCGATCGCGCTTCCTAGCGTAACACATACAAATAATAAGCTTGATACAGGAACGGCCAGATGCTCGTAACAAAAATAGGAAACGAAAAATAAACCAACAACTATTACGAGCTGGATATATTCTGCATCTGTCTTCAGATGGACTACTTAACAGAAGAGCTCCTACACAAAACAGATACAAATGCTCCTTTTTCACATTCACGCTCTCCTGTATACTCTTATTTCAAACACCGCAAATGCGCGAACTGAGGTACATTGCAAACATCAGTGAGTGTGTTAATTGCATCACTTAACTTGACCTATCAAACGTCACGTCTATTTATGTCCGCACTCACCCTCACCACCCAGCAAATCCCCCGGCGGCCGCGCGGGCTGGCCGCCCTCTGGGGCGCCGGGCCGCCCACCCCTGTCAGCTGAACAGCTGATCGGTAACAGGGTCACAGTGCAGGGGCGGCGTCAGGCGTGGGCAGCTGGAGGAGCACCTCATTGCGATCGGTCGGAACTGAACATCTCATTAAATGAAAACGAACGACGCCCTGTACACAGTCCGACTTACAGGTCACACGACTTATTATGGCCAGCTTGACGCCTACAGAAAAGGCAGCATTGCCTGCCGACTGCCGACCCGAATCATCCTGCTATGCTGCTGCTCTCTAAAGTACACGGCACCGTTCCCAGTGAAGGTCGAGTGAATCTTCTTGCCTTTCTTCGCCGTAAGGAGCGTGTTCAGGTACGAGAGTCTCCTGGACGTCAGGGACTCGTTAATGTAGAGTTTCTTACTCTCGTCACGTTCCTTCATGAGTTGAAAACGAGCCAGATAGAGATTGTCACGCACTGACCCATCTCCAAACCTCACTAAGGTACATACCAGCCGACGAGTTGTGCCCACGCGATAGCAGTTCGCAATGTCTGCCTTATCGAGCTCGATTCTCGGAAGAGCACGACCCACCACGCCAATGACTGTGTCACGGACGTCTTCCAGGCCTTCTTCATCTTGCGTATGTGGCGTATGTGGTAGGACGGCGGCCCCCGAGAGGATCAGCGTCGGGAGCCGTGTCCGACAATCCGTGTTCTCCGTCCTCCTGAATCTTCTGCTCAGCTACTCGCAGGCGCTCCCGAAGTTTCCGGATCTCCTCGTCCTGTTCCGCCGTGTACCTCTCCAAGTCCCTTAGACGCCCGGCGACAGCCGCCAGACTCCAGCAAGGACCTCTCCAGATTGCTGAAGTCCTGCTGCATCTGCCGGCGGAAACTATCGAATTGTTTCGTGACGATAGTGCGGATCTTCTCCCCGATCTGGTCGGCTTCGATCCGCCCCTGCTCCGGCCGCGCTCGGTCGGACGGCGACCCAGACGTGACGTCACCAGCCGGGCCGCCCGGGGACGGGGCCGTCCGCGGGCGCTTCTCCGGAGCGCCGCCGTCACGGCCACCGGACCGCGTGAAGGCCCGCATAATGTCCGAGGCAGGAGCCGCTGCTGCAAGGGGCCTGTCCCTTCCCTTTGGCTCACTGGACCCTGACGCTGCCTTCCGTCCACCTACCATCACTTCCCGATTTCCACTCAGTCCGCTTACCTCGCTCGTTTCACTGTTATCTGGAGATATCACTGCATCACGCCGTCCCCGAACTAGTGATCACATAGGGCACATATTCCTCTTTAGTGTGGCACGGCGAAGCTCCTCCCAACCGTCGGTCACCGAAATCCTCACACTTATTGGCTTCGCCAGCCATTCGCCACAGTCTGTGCCCCACCACCGAGCTCCGGCACCGGTCAGGCGGGAGCAGCCGCGCGCACTCCGCACCCCACGGCGTCTGGGCGCGTACTTCATCGACCTTTATTAATACATGCATACGAGCACATACACTGACCTTTATTAATACATGCATACGAGCACATACACCGACCTTTATTAATACATGCATACGAGCACATACACCGACCTTTATTAGTACATGCATACGAGCACATACATGGACCTTTATTAATAAGAGGTCTCGTATTTGCTTGATATTGACTTTGTAACACTTTCGAGATTCTATTTCATTTGATGTATTAACCTTTTTGTGTGTGTGTGTGTGTGTGTGTGTGTGTGTGTGTGTGTGTGTGTGTGTGTGTGTGTGTGTGTGTGTGTGTGTGTGTGTGTGTGTGTGTGTGTGTGTGTGTGTGTGTGTGTGTGTGTGTGTGTGTGTGTGTGTGTGTGTGTGTGTGTGTGTGTGTGTGTGTGTGTGTGTGTGTGTGTGTGTGTGTGTGTGTGTGTGTGTGTGTGTGTGTGTGTGTGTGTGTGTGTGTGTGTGTGTGTGTGTGTGTGTGTGTGTGTGTGTGTGTGTGTGTGTGTGTGTGTGTGTGTGTGTTGTGTGTGTGTGTGTGTGTGTGTGTGTGTGTGTGTGTGTGTGTGTGTGTGTGTGTGTGTGTGTGTGTGTGTGTGTGTGTGTGTGTGTGTGTGTGTGTGTGTGTGTGTGTGTGTGTGTGTGTGTGTGTGTGTGTGTGTGTGTGTGTGTGTGTGTGTGTGTGTGTGTGTGTGTGTGTGTGTGTGTGTGTGTGTGTGTGTGTGTGTGTGTGTGTGTGTGTGTGTGTGTGTGTGTGTGTGTGTGTGTGTGTGTGTGTGTGTGTGTGTGTGTGTGTGTGTGTGTGTGTGTGTGTGTGTGTGTGTGTGTGTGTGTGTGTGTGTGTGTGTGTGTGTGTGTGTGTGTGTGTGTGTGTGTGTGTGTGTGTGTGTGTGTGTGTGTGTGTGTGTGTGTGTGTGTGTGTGTGTGTGTGTGTGTGTGTGTGTGTGTGTGTGTGTGTGTGTGTGTGTGTGTGTGTGTGTGTGTGTGTGTGTGTGTGTGTGTGTGTGTGTGTGTGTGTGTGTGTGTGTGTGTGTGTGTGTGTGTGTGTGTGTGTGTGTGTGTGTGTGTGTGTGGTGTGTGTGTGTGTGTGTGTGTGTGTGTGTGTGTGTGTGTGTGTGTGTGTGTGTGTGTGTGTGTGTGTGTGTGTGTGTGTGTGTGTGTGTGTGTGTGTGTGTGTGTGTGTGTGTGTGTGTGTGTGTGTGTGTGTGTGTGTGTGTGTTGTGTGTGTGTGTGTGTGTGTGTGTGTGTGTGTGTGTGTGTGTGTGTGTGTGTGTGTGTGTGTGTGTGTGTGTGTGTGTGTGTGTGTGTGTGTGTGTGTGTGTGTGTGTGTGTGTGTGTGTGTGTGTGTGTGTGTGTGTGTGTGTGTGTGTGTGTGTGTGTGTGTGTGTGTGTGTGTGTGTGTGTGTGTGTGTGTGTGTGTGTGTGTGGGTGTGGGTGTGGGTGTGGGTGTGGGTGTGGGTGTGGGTGTGGGTGTGGGTGTGGGTGTGGGTGTGGGTGTGGGTGTGGGTGTGGGTGTGGGTGTGGGTGTGGGTGTGGGTGTGGGTGTGGGTGTGGGTGTGGGTGTGGGTGTGGGTGTGGGTGTGTGGGTGTGGGTGTGGGTGTGGGTGTGGGTGTGGGTGTGGGTGTGGGTGTGGGTGTGGGTGTGGGTGTGGGTGTGGGTGTGGGTGTGGGTGTGGGTGTGGGTGTGGGTGTGGGTGTGGGTGTGGGTGTGGGTGTGGGTGTGGGTGTGGGTGTGGGTGTGGGTGTGGGTGTGGGTGTGGGTGTGGGTGTGGGTGTGGGTGTGGGTGTGGGTGTGGGTGTGGGTGTGGGTGTGGGTGTGGGTGTGGGTGTGGGTGTGGGTGTGGGTGTGGGTGTGGTGTGGGTGTGGTGTGGGTGTGGGTGTGGGTGTGGGTGTGGGTGTGGGTGTGGGTGTGGGTGTGGGTGTGGGTGTGGGTGTGGGTGTGGGTGTGGGTGTGGGTGTGGGTGTGGTGTGGGTGTGGGTGTGGGTGTGGGTGTGGGTGTGGGTGTGGGTGTGGGTGTGGGTGTGGGTGTGGGTGTGGGTGTGGGTGTGGGTGTGGGTGGGTGTGGGTGTGGTGTGGGTGTGGGTGTGGGTGTGGGTGTGGGTGTGGGTGTGGGTGTGGGTGTGGGTGTGGGTGTGGTGGGTGTGGGTGTGGGTGTGGGTGTGGGTGTGGTGGGTGTGGGTGTGTGGGTGTGGGTGTGGGTGTGGGTGTGGGTGTGGGTGTGGGTGTGGGTGTGGGTGTGGGTGTGGGTGTGGGTGTGGGTGTGGGTGTGGGTGTGGGTGTGGGGTGGTGGGTGTGGGTGTGGGTGTGGTGTGGGTGTGGGTGTGGGTGTGGGTGTGGGTGTGGGTGTGGGTGTGGGTGTGGGTGTGGGTGTGGGTGTGGGTGTGGTGTGGGTGTGGGTGTGGGTGTGGGTGTGGGTGTGGGTGTGGGTGTGGGTGTGGGTGTGGGTGTGGGTGTGGGTGTGGGTGTGGGTGTGGGTGTGGGTGTGGGTGTGGGTGTGGGTGTGGGTGTGGGTGTGGGTGTGGGTGTGGGTGTGGGTGTGGGTGTGGGTGTGGGTGTGGGTGTGGTGTGGGTGTGGGTGTGGGTGTGGGTGTGGGTGTGGGTGTGGGTGTGGTGTGGGTGTGGGTGTGGGTGTGGGTGTGGGTGTGGGTGTGGGTGTGGGTGTGGGTGTGGGTGTGGGTGTGGGTGTGGTGTGGGTGTGGGTGTGGGTGTGGGTGTGGGTGTGGGTGTGGGGTGTGGGTGTGGGTGTGGGTGTGGGTGTGGTGTGGGTGTGGGTGTGGGTGTGGGTGTGGGTGTGGGTGTGGGTGTGGGTGTGGGTGTGGGTGTGGGTGTGGGTGTGGGTGTGGGTGTGGGTGTGGGTGTGGGTGTGGGTGTGGGTGTGGGTGTGGGTGTGGGTGTGGGTGTGGGTGTGGGTGTGGGTGTGGGTGTGGGTGTGGGGGTGTGGGTGTGGGTGTGGGTTGTGGGTGTGGGTGTGGGTGTGGGTGTGGGTGTGGGTGTGGGTGTGGGTGTGGGTGTGGGTGTGGGTGTGGGTGTGGGTGTGGGTGTGGGTGTGGGTGTGGGTGTGGGTGTGGGTGTGGGTGTGGGTGGGTGTGGGTGTGGGTGTGGTGTGGGTGTGGGTGTGGGTGTGGGTGTGGGTGTGGGTGTGGGTGTGGGTGTGGGTGTGGTGTGGGTGTGGGTGTGGGTGTGGGTGTGGGTGTGGGTGTGGGTGTGGGTGTGGGTGTGGGTGTGGGTGTGGGTGTGGGTGTGGGTGTGGGTGTGGTGTGGGTGTGGGTGTGGGTGTGGGTGTGGGTGTGGGTGTGGGTGTGGGTGTGGGTGTGGGTGTGGGTGTGGGTGTGGGTGTGGGTGTGGGGTGTGGGTGTGGGTGTGGGTGTGGGTGTGGGTGTGGGTGTGGGTGTGGGTGTGGGTGTGGGTGTGGTGTGGGTGTGGGTGTGGGTGTGGGTGTGGGTGTGGGTGTGGGTGTGGTGGGTGTGGGTGTGGGTGTGGGTGTGGGTGTGGGTGTGGGTGTGGGTGTGGGTGTGGGTGTGGGTGTGGGTGTGGGTGTGGGTGTGGGTGTGGGTGTGGGTGTGGGTGTGGGTGTGGGTGTGGGTGTGGGTGTGGGTGTGGGTGTGGGTGTGGGTGTGGTGTGGGTGTGGGTGTGGGTGTGGGTGTGGGTGTGGGTGTGGGTGGTGGGTGTGGGTGTGGGTGTGGGTGTGGGTGTGGGTGTGGTGTGGGTGTGGGTGTGGGTGTGGGTGTGGGTGTGGGTGTGTGTGTGTGTGTGTGTGTGTGTGTGTGTGTGTGTGTGTGTGTGTGTGTGTGTGTGTGTGTGTGTGTGTGTGTGTGTGTGTGTGTGTGTGTGTGTGTGTGTGTGTGTGTGTGTGTGTGTGTGTGTGTGTGTGTGTGTGTGTGTGTGTGTGTGTGTGTGTGTGTGTGTGTGTGTGTGTGTGTGTGTGTGTGTGTGTGTGTGTGTGTGTGTGTGTGTGTGTGTGTGTGTGTGTGTGTGTGTGTGTGTGTGTGTGTGTGTGTGTGTGTGTGTGTGTGTGTGTGTGTGTGTGTGTGTGTGTGTGTGTGTGTGTGTGTGTGTGTGTGTGTGTGTGTGTGTGTGTGTGTGTGTGTGTGTGTGTGTGTGTGTGTGTGTGTGTGTGTGTGTGTGTGTGTGTGTGTGTGTGTGTGTGTGTGTGTGTGTGTGTGTGTGTGTGTGTGTGTGTGTGTGTGTGTGTGTGTAGGTGTGTGTGTGTGTGTGTGTGTGTGTGTGTGTGTGTGTGTGTGTGTGTGTGTGTGTGTGTGTGTGTGTGTGTGTGTGTGTGTGTGTGTGTGTGTGTGTGTGTGTGTGTGTGTGTGTGTGTGTGTGTGTGTGTGTGTGTGTGTGTGTGTGTGTGTGTGTGTGTGTGTGTGTGTGTGTGTGTGTGTGTGTGTGTGTGTGTGTGTGTGTGTGTGTGTGTGTGTGTGTGTGTGTGTGTGTGTGTGTGTGTGTGTGTGTGTGTGTGTGTGTGTGTGTGTGTGTGTGTGTGTGTGTGTGTGTGTGTGTGTGGGTGGGTGGGTGGGTGGGTGGGTGGG
>JAXIVJ010018104.1:0-24247 GCA_036785665.1 Chirona hameri | reverse complement strand
TATCTATATCTATATATATATATATATATATATATATATATATATATATATATATATATATATATATATATATATATATATATATATATATATATATATATATATATATATATATATATATATATATATATATATATATATATATATATATATATATATATATATATACAACACCAATAGCATGAGGTCTCACTTGCATGGCATTTGTTGATGACAGTGGATGTTGCACGTGTCAACAACTTGACTGACAGATGACAAAAGACTAGACACAAGACAATTAGAGCCTTGGTCCCAAGAGGATATGGTTATTGACCCATAAACAAACAAACATTGCAATAGAAATTACAACATAACGATAGAAGTACCTACCCTAACTAAATTGTATATTGGTGCAAATGCAAATTGAAATCAAAATACCATCGCATGGTATCAGTCGAGGAAGGTTTGGTCAAGGTCTGTTATTACAAACTGGTTATTGATTCATCACTGATTGAATCGATTGGAATCGTTCAATAAAAATTTGTTGAATCAAAAAATTATTGATTCACCACCAGATCTTTTGATTCATGAATCATGATTGAATCAAAACCTGCATCAAACCAAGGCTGATTGAATCAAAAGATTTAATGATTCTTATTGATTCAAGTACACTGGTAAATTGTGCAAATACATGCAGTTCCGGTGGCTATATTCATTTATACTGAAATAATATTGCTGTAATAATGCTTTAATGATCATACTCGTGATATGTAGGTTTCCATTTCTTTATTTATTTGATATAAATTCGCCACATATATTTAAATGTTGAATCAAACGTGAATCAATTTTAAAAAAAATGCTTTTATTCTTTGAATCTGAAAGAATCAATTTGAAAAATTGTATCTGTGAATCAAACAGTGATTGAATCATTCAGATTCCAAAATGAATCATGATTGAATCATTCCAAAAAAAAAATCACCAGTCTGGGTCTGTAAAGGTTTGGTCATCTGTTCCCATTTTTAGCAGGCTCCTGCTAAAAATGGGAACGCAACTTGCTATTTTTGTGAACGCTAAATCATGTATATAACTGCCTTTTCTGCTTTTAGGAAGCATATAGATGAAATAATATCACCAAAGATGACAATTTCGGTGACCTAAGAGGTCATTAACTGGCCCAGATCAAATATCGGTATATTGCCAGATAGCTAATACACATTGCACATACAGGTATCGCCGTGGCCGTAGGGACCTCGGGCAGTCAGCCAGAATATTTTGATCTCTAAAATGAACAGTTATCAAATAAACGAAGACGAATGAAAAGGTGCCCGAACCATATACCCACGATACAATACCCACCCCAGCGAACGCCCCACACCGACAGCAATATGGGCGGCCGCAAAAGGTTCGGTGTTCTTGCTGGGTGGTTGAGGGTCGCCTGGGTGTATACCCCCAGACGACCCCCCGGTTGGCTACCCTCAGCCGACCCACCTACCACCCATGTGGCCTTTACCATGTCCTTACGATCCGGTCAATATATAAAGGACCTTTGAATGTTTTACGGACTTTCCAGCCAAACTTCAAAATTATAATTTAAGACAACTGTTTTTAATCGTCAATTTAGAGGCCTACCCCGAATCCTCGTATACAAATATTGTTTGTTTGATTTCCGATGTCCGCGGAGGAACTGCGCGCGGGCGCAATTTGAACCCAACGATCTTTTGGCTGACCCCAAACGACCCACCTACCACCCCGCTACTATGGCCTAACGACCCCCGACCACCCCACTGTAGTCGAAGGGTAGTAAATCTCTTCCACATCTGTACTACTCCAGTCAACCATCAATGCGGTGGTATGTGGGGTGGTAGAAGTGCGTTGCGGTGGTACAGGGGTGGTAATAAGGCTATAGATGGGTACGGTGTAGTACAATATATTTTTTTTCAGTGATAAGTGAGTAAAAAAGAAGATATTGCTTTGAAATTTGGTTTTTGGTGTTGTGCATATGTCTTATATATATGCCGTTTTTTTAACATCTTTGAAAACTTTTGATTTTCGTGGGCACTTTTCCGAACAATAATCTTTTTTTTAGTTTCTTGGGGTCAAAAAACAATATTGTAAACAAATCCGAGATCGCCATTTTGTAGGCCTTGCAATTTGCAAGACCTATCTTCTGAAAATTTTGGATTGCATTTTGCTCAAAAAGTGACAATTTGTACGGCCTGTTAAAGTGTAGCTGATTTTATCGTAAAACTCGTGTGTAGTGACATCACTAAATTTGCTATATCTAAGCCACATGTATCGATGAAATTGCTTCATTTTTTGCACAGATTGTAAAATTGATATGGGAAAAGGACCCAAAGTTTCACTGTTGATTAAGCTCACAATTGTGTTGTGAGTTATCGCGGGAAACTTCCGACAGAGGGTGGGGGGGGGGTGGGATATTTGCACACCCTCGGTCAAGCGCGGGTTAAAGCTCATACAACTGCAAAAGAGTGCATTTCCTTTCAGGACGGAAGCCCGTACAATTCCGTTAAAGGAAATAGTTGACCCTGGGCATTTTTTTACCAACACGATTTTGATTATATTTTTTAATACAATTTCTTTTTTAGCTATTTGTCAAAAATGGCCCTATATCACGCCGATATTCAGGACAGAGCACGGCCGAACCTTTTTTATTGTTTATCAAAACTATATGCATACTCTCTGAGTCAGGTCCTGACGTCACGCGAATGTTAAAAAAATGGTTCAGCCAATCAGATTCGAAAGTAGTCGCGTTAAAGATAGACTCGCATTTGGAGATGTGCCAACCGGCGGCCGGCGATTCGCTTGCTAGCACCAGATGCAAGCTGATTGGCTGGATGGTATAGCCCTCTGCCCGGGCTTGAACCAGTACAACATTCTTTCGCCAAGCACCCGCATTCCTTCGCCAAAACTCAAATATATTCGGTTGAAGTCTTTTCAGTCAAGAAAACTTTCAGATAGGGGGTTTCCCCAACACGGGCTACAAACTGCTATCTCAGTTTAAAACTATAATGTTGAAGGTGAACTATTTCCTTTAAAGGAAATAGTTCACCTTGGAAATTTTTCCCCTAACACGATTTGATTCTATTTTTGTAATACAATTTGTTTTTATCGCGTCAAAAATGGCCTTATATCGCGCCGATTCTAGGACAGAAAGGCCAGTAAATTATTATTGTTTATCAGAAACTATATGCATACCCTCTGAATCAGAGTCCTGACGTCACGCGAATTTAAAAAATGGTTCAGCCAATTAGATTCGAAAGTAGTCGCGTAAGGATAGACTCGCAATGGAGATGTGTCAACCGGCGGCCGGTCGGTTCGCTTGCTAGCACCATCGTGCAAGCTGATTTGCTGATGGTAGTAGCCTCTGGCCCGGAATAGACTCCAGCACCACATTCTTAGCAGCCGCACCGCAGTCCTGTCGCGCCAAAAAATCAAATATATTCGGCTGAGAGAGTCTTTTCAGTCAAGCAAACTTGCAGATAGGAGTTTCCCCAACACGGGCTAAACAACTGCTAATCTCAGTTTAAAACTAATGTTGAAGGTGAACTATTTCCTATAAGTAGCGCGACAACCAGCCCGCCTGGTCCATCAATTGTCTGGTGACGGTCCCGGAATGAGGGAAGATACGACAAAATACATATTTTTGTTCGATACAGATTTATTCTAATTATTGGTAATGCGATGGATTATGAACAAGTACTTTGTGTCGGTATTTTTAACAAATATCTCCATTTAAACGGTTTAGTTCTCATGGCGTCCGCAGCGTGGCGCTAGCGTCGCTCGACAATCAAATGTCCGCGTCTGGCGTGTAACGAAATTGCTATTCCACACTGTATCTATCAGTAGTTACAAAATAAATTTGTGTTGTAAAAAATAAGCATGATATCACGAATCATTGTTTTCTTTGACTGAGGTTTTGTCTTCCGGCAGTTAAAGGAAATAGTTAACCTTGATTTTTGTTTTACCAAACACGATTTGATTATATTTTTTCATACAATTTCTTTTTATATTGTCAAAGATGGCCTTATATCGCGCCGATCCAGGACAGAAGGCCGTAAATTTGTATTGTTTATCAACACTATATATGCATAATCTCTGAGTCAGAGTCCTGACGTCACGCGAATGTAAACAATGGTTCAGCCAATCAGATTCGAAAGTAGTCGCGTAAGGATAGACTCGCATTGGAGATGTGCCAACCGGCGGCCGGCGGTTCGCTTGCTAGCACTAGCTGCAAGCTGATTGGCTGATAGTATAGCCTCTGCCCGGGCTAGAACCAGTGCAACATTATTTCGCCAGCACCGCATTCCTTCGCCAAAAAAATAAATATATTCGGCTGGAGTCTTTTCAGTCAAAAACACTTGCAGATAGGGGTTTCCCAACACGGGCTACAAAGCTGCTATCTCAGTTTAAAACTAATGTTGAAGGTGAACTATTTCCTTTAAAGGAAATAGTTCACCTTCAACATTAGTTTTAAACTGAGATAGCAGTTGTGTAGCCCGTGTTGGGAAACTCCTATCTGCAAGTTTGCTTGACTGAAAAGACTCTCCAGCCGAATATATTTGATTTTTTTGGCGAAGGAATGCGGCGCTGGCGAAAGAATGTGGTGCTGGATCTATTCCGGGCAGAGGCTATACCATCAGCAAATCAGCTTGCAGATGGTGCTAGCAAGCGAACCGCCGGCCGCCGGTTGACACATCTCCATTGCGAGTCTATCCTTACGCGACTACTTTCGAATCTAATTGGCTGAACCATTTTTTTAATTCGCGTGACGTCAGGACTCTGATTCAGAGGGTATGCATATAGTTTTGATAAACAATAATAATTTACGGCCTTCTGTCCTAAATCGGTGCGATATAAGGCCATTTTTGACAATATAAAAACAAATTGTATTACAAAAATAGAATCAAATCGTGTTAGGGAAAAATTTCCAAGGTGAACTATTTCCTTTAAAGGAAATAGTTCACCTTCAACATTATAGTTTTAAACTGAGATAGCAGTTGTGTAGCCCGTGTTGGGAAACCCCTATCTGAAAGTTTTCTTGACTGAAAAGACTCCAACCGAATATATTTGAGTTTTTGGCGAAGGAATGCGGTGCTGGCGAAAGAATGTTGTACTGGTTCAAGCCCGGGCAGAGGCTATACCATCAGCCAATCAGCTTGCATCTGGTGCTAGCAAGCGAATCGCCGGCCGCCGGTTGGCACATCTCCAATGCGAGTCTATCTTTACGCGACTACTTTCGAATCTGATTGGCTGAACCATTTTTTACATTCGCGTGACGTCAGGACTCTGACTCAGAGAGTATGCATATAGTTTTGATAAACAATAAAAATGTTCGGCCTTCTGTCCTGAATCGGCGTGATATAAGGCCATTTTTGACAATATAAAAAGAAATTGTATTAAAAAATATAATCAAATCGTGTTGGGTAAAAAAATTTCAAGGTGAACTATTTCCTTTAAATTGTATTGCCTTTAAAATTGACTTCAACACGTTAGTCGAAATTTTCATTGAATACCCTCAACAGAACATGAATCATCAGAATTCAGATGCATCGTCACATATGCAATGAAAACTACAAGGAACACATGCTGAACCTTTACCCCCCTTCAGGCCGGGGTTCCTGAGAGAGCACATATATTTCCTTTTTCACAGAGACATCACACAGCTCCTAAAGAGCGGCTTTAGCGGCGGTTCTTTTTTAGCTCGGATATTTTGCAGGGCATCCCCTGAACGTCCACTATCGTCCGATTCCGCGGCTCCCGGAAGGCTCCCGGATGAACCGAGCGAGTCAGCCAGAACGAGTGTAACGTGCCTTAATTTTACCGTTAAGTGCTGCGGGACGTGGTTCATCTTCCCAACTGTCTTAGTAAAAAAATGAGTTTCAAACGTTTGTCATACTCAAACTTGCACCGCGTATTAAAAGACTACTTTATGCGTGTATACAGTGTAATTAAACGCCGTAAGTTATATATTGTTTCGGCGACTCATGCGGTAATGCCAAAACAATATTGGCGCCAGTATACAAGGGACTTACGATACAATAACTTTCGCTGGTTCCTATCAGTTGAATTCGCAAGACAAAGTCTTTCGAAAACACCAGTTGCATGTTAGGAAGCCAGTTTATTTGCTTTTCTTCCAAACCAACGGACAGCATTAAAGCTTTTCTCTCTCTACCAAAGCGAACCGTCTTATAAACATCCCTGTCTCGCATTAGATACACGTATGACAAACAGAAAAAATATACGTATTATGTCTTGTGCAATGTCGCCTCCGTAACAGTCGCGTGGCAAACCGAGACGAGGCAATGGTACAGGCCGTCAAAGACAATTTCCCGACTACAAAAAGTAAACAAATCCAGTGAACGACAGCGTCATTTCACCAGGTCCTTCAACTTCTAAAAGAGGCAATGGGCAGCGTGTACAGCAGAATGGTCTTTTCTGGAATGTGTTAAATCGACTAAAAGGCGAAAGGAACGTGGAGGCTTTCCGCCTGACGGTGGAATATTCTGGACATCGGTGGGCGGATCGGCCAACTGCCACCTACACACGGAGGAGAGAGAGACAAGAGCACTTCACTGCACGGCCATCACATCACTTGCAGGGCGCCAGCTGAGGCGGAGTCGTGTCGGAGAGGTGCGTGCCCTGCCGGGCGGCTGGGGTCGGAGGAGGTCAGCTTATTCTGCCTCAACCTGCTCCTCCTCGTCGTCGAACTCGCCCTCCTCGTCGGCCGTGGCCTCCTGGTACTGCTGGTACTCAGACACCAGGTCGTTCATGTTGCTCTCCGCCTCGGTGAACTCCATCTCGTCCATGCCCTCGCCGGTGTACCAGTGGAGGAAAGCCTTGCGCCGGAACATAGCGGTGAACTGCTCCGAGATGCGCTTGAAGAGGTCCTGGATGGCGGTGCTGTTGCCGATGAACGTGGCGGACATCTTGAGACCACGCGGCGGGATGTCGCACACGGCAGTCTTGACGTTGTTCGGGATCCATTCGACGAAGTAGCTGCTGTTCTTGTTCTGCACGTTCAGCATCTGCTCGTCCACCTCCTTCATGGACATGCGTCCACGGAAGATGGCAGCGACGGTGAGGTAGCGGCCGTGGCGCGGGTCGCAGGCGGCCATCATGTTCTTGGCGTCGAACATCTGCTGAGTGAGCTCGGGCACGGTGAGCGCGCGGTACTGGGTGGCACCACGGGCGGTGAGGGGTGCGAAGCCCGGCATGAAGAAGTGCAGACGGGGGAAGGGCACCATGTTGACGGCCAGCTTCCTGAGGTCAGCGTTCAGCTGGCCGGGGAACCGGAGGCAGGTGGTGACACCGGACATGGTGAGTGAGACAAGATGGTTGAGATCACCGTAGGTAGGGTTGCCGAGCTTCAGGGTGCGGAAGCAGATGTCGTACAGAGCCTCGTTGTCAATGCAGAAGGACTCGTCGGTGTTCTCAACCAGTTGGTGGACAGACAGGGTGGCGTTGTAGGGCTCGACAACGGTGTCCGAGACCTGGAATCGAAACAGCAATCGGTTCCAGGTCAGCAATCACATTAGCAAAAATACTTTGCACCGAGTCCGACAAATTTATTGATTGCGGTTAATGTAAGCTGATCTCTTACTTAAGTTGGCATTATCATTTTGTTCTTAATAATACGGCGTGATTTAAGTTGACTGGTGGAACAGAACTATTAGCCTTTCTAGGTACCAGGCACCAGTTATACCAGGTACCAGAATATTATATTATATTGTGATAACCTTATGTTCAAAACTGAGTTACAACTTGTCAAAATACAAAATAACCTGCTGTCCTGCCGTGTCTTTCTTTTGTATTTTGAAAGTTGTAACTCAGTTTTGAGCATAAGGTTATCACAATATATTATTTTGCTCATCGCTATGCTGTTCATTTAAGTACCTCGACATATAATTGCAAGTACCAGGAATATTAACCGTTTACGTTTATCATGTCAACTGGAAAGAAGAAAGCCTTCACAGAACAACAAAATCTCACCTTGGGGGAGGGCATCACAGAGTAGGTGTTCATGATTCTGTCAGGGTACTCCTCCCGGATCTTAGAGATGAGCAGGGTGCCCATGCCGGAGCCGGTGCCGCCTCCCAGGCTGTGAGTCAGCTGGAAACCCTGCAGGCAGTCACAGCCCTCGGCCTCCTTGCGGACGACGTCGAGGACGCTGTCTACCAGCTCGGCGCCCTCTGTGTAGTGGCCCTTGGCCCAGTTGTTGCCGGCGCCTGACTGGCCGAAGACGTAGTTGTCGGGTTTAAAGAGCTGTCCGAAGGGTCCAGAGCGCACAGAGTCCATGGTTCCAGGCTCGAGATCCACCAGGATGCACCGGGGAACATAGCTGCCCGCTGGAAGGAAAGAAGACAACGAATGCCAATCACTTTGTAACGCTAGCAAAGGTAGTGATGGCCAAGGGCATTCAGGCAAATACTTTTTGGATTTTCAACTTGTATTTGTGTGTCTTTGTACTAATTCGTCCCAGTGTAACGACACCCACCGCTTGGAGAAAAACAAACTCCGTCTGCTCCCCCATTGTTGTCGGGAAAATTAGGAAAACATTTGTTTTGAAGTAACGGAACGATATCAAGACGGCGTCAGTCAACAGCCGTATTAGGACACCCGCCCGAACTCCGAGTCCGTGATCTCGCATTCCCGCGCAACCGACCAATCATCAGTCTGGTAGGTCATCAAAGCTGCACCCATTCAGAGCTTTAACGAGTGTAAGTTACAGTGACTGGCGGTTATCGGTACGCCCGGTATACAGGCTCAGATACAAGAGAACCTATATCAGGCTATCTGTAGAGAAGTTACGACAGACGTCTGCGCAGGGCAGTCACGTTCATCTCGCATACGTGTGGCGCCTACTTTCACCGATAATCACACCCCATGGGTATGACAGCCGTTTCACCGTCAGATATGACTGCTCGCCCATAGTGACGTGACGGAAGGCCGTGACGGGCACACGTGACTGACTGTCTGTCTGACGGGCCGCGACGGACATGGCGCCATGATGAAGGTTTATCCATCCTGGAGTATCGCTTGGCGGGGGCGGCCAAGACCCACGCTGATCAAGTTGATCACGTGCAGTACAAATTCCTGCTCTGGCAACAATCACACCACCGTATCCTGTCCGTCACTATCCAACAACTCACTCCTAAATCACTTTGGAATCCCCATACTGTCCGCGCGCAGAGTCCAATACGACCTCCTCTTCCTAAGAAACATTTTCTCGGGAAATCAACTCTGCAGACCTAGTAGTAAAATTGTATTTGCACGTGCCGCAGAGATCAACTCGCTCACAACGGCTATTCGCTGAGCGTCCGTGGCGGGTGAGCGCCGTTAGGGATGGATTCCTGCGCCGGATACCGAAAACCATGAACGTCTTCCTGTCAGCGAGCGGCGCTAACTTTTTTAACGATGATTCTAGCACTTTTAGAAGTCACTGCGTGATATATATAAGGTCGTTTACTTAGCTGTATTAGGGATGTTCTTATGTTTTATTTAGTGTTTGTGATGTTGCTACTGTCTTGTCTCTCATCTCTCTTATTGACAGGCAGTGTTTTTCATGTTGTGTTTGTCTTGTCGCCTAGTCTCTTACTCAGCATTCATATTTTACCTTCACTTGTTCACTTGTCATGTTGGTACTGTATGACTTCGCATATTAGTGGATTATAATCTGTTGGCGATAAAATAAATAAATGAAGTGTCCCAATTGGTGCCGGTCATGGTGCATGCCCACCAGCCGGCCACAGTTCCTGTCTGCGACTGCCGGCTATATGGCGGCAATGGAATGGCCGTCTCAGACAGCTGGTCCGTGGTTTCCGGCGGTTTCCAGAAGGGCTCATGGCGCTTTCCGGTGATATTGAGCGGTTTCTGGAGTCGACCACAGTCCGCTGGCGTGGTGGTGGTCCGAGTGCGCTGTGTACGTTCACAGCCAGAGGCTATAGGGGCCTGACCCGACCAGGTTTCAAGCTCTCACGATCGCCAATCTGGCGATATGCTCACGGAGACGGTGCGTGATGTTCATACACCACCCACATTATCTTGCTAAAATAGGTATGCATTATCGCCAAGTGTAATGTCTCACACGGCATACCTCGCTATTAGTTAATGGATAACCCGGGGCACCGCCAGGAGGCTAACAACCTGCCAGTTTGACCATCGCTGACCCGCTCGCTTTGCGTCAGGTCTGCGATGACTTCGAGCCACGTCAACGACCACCGCCGGACCGCTACCGCATACCGAATGAAGCACCTCCCATCTGCGCGGTCAAACCTCAGATAACGTACGGAACGGTCCGCCCCGGTCAGCCCGGCCAGCTACGCCCCAGAGGGATGACGAGGCGCGAGGAACGGTGTCTGGCTCCATCCATCTATCCGCTTGACAGGCACGCGGGGCTATCTAATAAGGCAATTAGCCGTCACGACACCAGCTCCTCCACGGCTGTGTGCATGGAGAGAGCTGCTAGATGAGATGAGCTGCTGAGATACAGCGGAGTCACCACTTCAGGTATGCCTGCCTGTCGGCTGAGCGAACGTCAGGTTCATGGGATGGTGAGTTTCTGGAAATCTGATGGGACGATGAGGCAATGCCCAAATTGTAGAATGGGTTGAAGGGCTAGTTGCCGATGTCTTGGTTGACCGACGGTTAATGGCCTGCACACTTGTGGGAGTAGGATATGATGATTATTCAGGATTAACTAAGCGTCCCACAAGGAAGTGGAATAGCTGAGCCATTGATGGTAAGCCCACTGAAGCCAAGGTAGGGTGTCCAGACCACGCCATAGGAAGAGAGGCTATACGGCTTCCCCCCCCCCCACACCCCCGCCCCGTCACTCAGCACCTTTCACCGGCGGATAGGCGGTTAGAGACGCTGGCGTGGGCCGCTCCACTAATGCCCGCCGACCCACAGAGCGGAGGTCAAAACGACGGAACGATCCGAGACCGGGCCGCGGTACTTATTTGGCGCTAAAGAAAACATCAAAACGAAAGGCGATAATGTACGTATGACTTAATCACGTATCAAGTAATCAAGTAGGCTATTTACTACTTGGTACCTCACTGGGAAAAGTCGGAATGCTTGCTTAATTTTGAGTCTTCCAACTTGTATATTGTTTCAAAGAATCGAGAGGGAACCGAAAGACTGCTCATTCAGATCATGGGAAATACTTAACAAGCAACACTATCGCTATTCACCACTTAACCCACCATTGACTGGGCGGGAGGGTTAACACCCCCCCCCTGATGAATTTTCGTAATAGCTCAAAACCAATAGCGCTATCAACGTGAAACTTCGGGTACCTTCTTATAAATCACGTTTACGTCTTCTGTGAAAAAATAAAGCAATTTCGTTGAACAAATTTTGAGTTATATCGAATTTAGTGACGTCACTACACACTAGTTTTACACCAAAATCAGCTAAAATGTAACAGACCCTGCAAATGCCATATTTTGAGCCAAGGGCAATCTAAAAACGTCAGAAGATAACAAATGGCAAGGGCTACAACATGGCTATCTCGGAATTTTTGACATATTGTTTTTTTTACACCACCAAAAAAGCAAACAAGTTTTTTTGGGGAAAATGCTCACATTTTTTTTTCTCAAAGATATTAAAAAAGCCGGAATATATGTCAGAAGAACCATATATGGGAAACTACCATACTACATTTCAGAATGATATCACAATTTTTGACTGACTTATGGCATCTAAATATGGGGAACACATGACGTCAAATGTAAAAATTGCGTTTTGGCTTTTATTGACCAGATACAGACAAATAATTGTCACCACTGTATTTATGATACACAACTGATCTAGGAACATACCTTTGGTATGTCTATTTATCTATTAAAACTTTTGACCTTTAGTGACCTGAACTTGACCTGAACTTGACATTAGCTTCACGTAAATGAAGTCAGGTGGTAAAATGACAATATCACTATCGAATTGTACGTGGAAAAAACTCATAAAACATGTCTTGCATGACTTTCGTAGATATTTTGAGCATAGTGACCTCAGACCTTGGCCAACAATCTCACTTTAATTCACGCGGGATGTGTATCATACCTTTGGCACCACTTGGAGTGATCATGGTCGTAATCGAGGATTTGGGATGGAAAGTATGGCCCATAAACTCAAATACGTTGATTTTGACCGTTGACCTGACCGTTACCTGACATTTGACCTCACTTTGACATTTTTTAGTATGCTTTAAATTCATCTCATTGAGAGCTTTCGATTGCCGCCTTGCGCGTCTCGCTGCGGTCATTGGTTCGGAAGATAACCATGGGGGACGTTTAACGCCACCCCCACAGTCATGGCGTTCTGCTGAGACCCCAGTCAATACCGGGTTAAACTATTAGCTTTCGCCAATATCACGGCGTTTCCATAGCGACGGAGCACAACAAACTGGCGAGTAGCCTTGAGACCGATCGCCAGGCTTCACCAGCGGTCTATGTTGGGTCCAGCATCGATCCTCGTCGCTAAACACGCTAAAACACAGTTACCACGAGTCCACGACCCTCAGCCACTCAAACCGCGCCCTTGTCGCGCCCCACGCCACAAAATGCGGACATGCCACGGCTGCAAAACCGTGCGCCATGCTCACTAGCTCCAATTGGCAACAGCTAAGAAAGCCTCAAGTTTTGATAAATGCCGGCAAAGATGGAGAGCCAGAAAAGGCAATGCGCTCCATGCCAGTCTAGTCGGATCACCGACTAGACTGGTCCGACTGGTCCAGAGTGGGCGGAATTCGCGCGTATCAGCTCCCAGATCAGAACCACATAATCCTTCAGTCATGCCACACCAAGGCAAAGTGGAATGAACACGGCACATTTATCATCCAGAATCGCGCAGGTTTCTGTGTGATATGTGAAATCGCTTTCCAGGTCTCGTAAAGCAACGGTTTCGTGCGTGCGTTTCGTGTTTCGACAGACCGAAAAATCGCACCCTCATCGGGATAGACGTAGCAGACTCGTTGGACGCCATTAATTTGTGAGTGGGTGGCGAGATTGGCAATTTGTATCTGGCAACGAGACATGAGGCTACGAACGACTGCCAAAATGACCTACATATTACCAAAGCTGAGGAACTTTAAATATTATATACATATATATATATATATATATATATATATATATTATATATAAAGCGAGACATGTCATTGTCAACCGATCTCATGTGAATGCACCAGGCTTTAAAAGGCCATGATCAATGATCTACGAAGCCTACACAACACCTCCACCACAACATAAGATTCTGCGTATAACCGTGGGTTCAATTTATTCGAAGCTTCCAATGAGTCATACCCGCTGCCACCGGACCATTCAAGCGCCCTTTAACCACTAATCAAAGGCCATTTTTTCCCGACGACAGCGGTCAAGAGCCCCTGCAATCACAACAACAGCCTCTGTCGTCACACCGACAGCTCTGCTTTGTGATGTCAGCAGCGACAAAAGGCTGCTTTCTTTTTAATTGCAGCACGGGCCCTGCGCTGGCGTCATGCAGAGGACATCACGCGAGCCAGCAGTGACGACGACGCATGCCTGTGGCTCGCGCCTCCAGAGAGAATGAGGTCACCGAGATCGCCGATGACGGTCGAGATGACGGGGTGACGGGTGAGAGGACTGATGGCGGGGAGATGACGGGTGGAGGGTGACTTGGTGAGATTAATGGGACAGGTGACACGAGGTGACCGCAGATGACTTGATAAGAGTGCTGCAGCCCCCGCCAGCGCCTGACAGACGCCTGGCAGCCACTGTCAGTGAGAGTTCCTCCATGAAAGCCGACAGTCA
Source organism: Chirona hameri (assembly GCA_036785665.1). NCBI lineage: Eukaryota > Metazoa > Arthropoda > Thecostraca > Balanomorpha > Balanidae > Chirona > Chirona hameri. Next base: position 10,457 of record JAXIVJ010018104.1, on the reverse strand, counting down.
ATAACGGTACCGACATAACAGCCGACTGTTAGTGACATTATATGTGTGATAATTGTTGGGACATCTAGTTGATGATAATTTGGACCTAAGTGCGCCACAACTGCTCGGACCACGTGCCGGTGGCCGCAGACCGGTGTCACCGCCGGCACTGGCTGAGCCGTCCAGCTGGCGTGAATCAGCCGCCCTGTACGTCAGTGGCTCACTCCGATCAATGAGCAGTAAAGAACAGTGAGTCGGTGACTCAGCGACAAGTCCAGTGAACTCCGCAGAACGTACCTCAGGGTTTTCTCTTCTTCAAAGAGACTAGCGACTCACAACTAAGCGACCAGAGCGTCGCATTGAGTTTTTCGTTGATGGCTGTTGCATTCTTATCCATAACTTCTGTGTCAATAAAAGCGACTCTAAAAATGCTCCCATGTCACAGATACGACACAGGCGGTGGCTGACGCCGCCAGGTGGTGACAGCCTGCAGTGAGCGGAATACCGCCTCCGCTGATGACGTGTCTGCCCGTCCCCGTCCCTGTCCGCCGCCGTCCGGAGCTGTCCCCGTTCTGTCCCTTCACCACTCCGCGGCTGTCCCCTCCCGACGTCCCGCGGCTGTCACCTCCCTTCTCCCGTCACCTGTCACCTCCCGACGTCTGGTGCCCGTTACCGAGCAGGCCGCCTGCACGTGCAGGGCTGCAGTGTGAGAGCAACAGAGAGGAAGCCACCCCACCGCCGGCTGCGTGACAGCCATCCTCCATCGAGGCCATCTGCCGCCCCCGCCCCCGCCCCCGCTCGGCGGACAGAGACCGGCCCAGGCAACGCCCACCGCCCACGCCGCCGCCGCCCCCGCCGCCGCCCCAACAGGCGCGTCACCCACACAATTACTCATACATTTATGGGGCGAGGGCCGTGCGTGGGTAGCGGGCAGGGTCGCAGCTCTGCGGGGCGGAACCCCGGAACAGCCAGCCCCAAAAGACCCGAACGCAGCGACACCAGCCGGTTTGCTGAGGTTGCGGCGGCGAGTGTGTGAGGTGGTGTGGTGGTGGTGGTGGTGGTTATTGGATGTTACGTTTACTCCGTCTGTTATTTCCGTTAATCTCTTCTGCATATTTGTCCAGCCACGTGCCTCTCCCTTTTTGTAGCTGCATACATGACCCAGTTCCTTGCGTACGCGTGCTCCCGTCTCGGTTGAGTATCTGTTTTGAATCAACCTTCTGCGTCCCTCCCTTAGCTTTCCTTCACATTTACTTTCCCCTGCATCACACTCTCTCTCTCTCTCTCCCTCCCCCCAGCTCCCACTGTTGTTTGCCCCCCGTCCCATTCACCTGTCTGTCGCGCACTTCTTACTCCCCCGCCACTACCTATTACCATCCCAAACAAGCGCTGCGTGCCACCAAACAGCAATCACGTCCGGACCGTCACCTGGTCTGTGTGAGCGTCCGGACCGGGACCACGGGGACCGGAGACAGAGGACCGGGGACCGGGGACCGGGGACCGGGGACCGGGGACCGCAGACCGGGGACCGGGGACCGGAGACAGAGGACCGGGGACCGGGGACCGGGGACCGGGGACCGGGGACCGGGGACTGGGGACCGGGGACCGGGGACCGGGGACCGGGGACCGGGGACCGGGGACCGGGGACCGGGACCACGGGGACCGGGGACCGGGGACCGGAGACAGAGGACCGGGAACCGAGGACCAACCACACATACTACAGCGCGGGCCCACTCGCAGCCCAAACCCCAGCCCGATCTACGCGGCGGGCCACGCCAGCCTCTCAGACGTGCCACGCCCCAGACCGCCGCCGGTCACGTGACCCGTGACCTGGGTGACGTCACGGATCGATGCCGACCCGCCCGGCGGCTGTCTGGGTCTCCCAGTTACCAACTGTGGCCGGGACGCCGGCCGTCCGACTATAGAACCCATGCGGCAGCTCGGCCGCCCGCCACCACCCATCGTCCACCGCGCCAGCGGAGCCGATTTAGACCACCGCCCGCGGCGATTTAGTTATATCACGGCGGCAGTGGTGAAATACCAAGCCAGAATGCTTATTCACCGCTGTGGTTTAACACCGCAGCCAGGCGAGGTGAGGTGGTCCCAGGAGTGCGACATTTACACGGACGCAGTGGGTGGTGCGGCTACGACGTTGGCGGAGCTCATGTCTAAACAGAGACCGTTGATCGGGTACCAGGCTGCCGGTTGAGGTCGGTATTCTGGTGTGTGACGTGTATGGAACGCAGTCACAGATCAGCCAGCCAGAAAGTAGGGTAGAGTCATCGGGTGCAGCCCACAGCAGAAAAGGGCGGCCCAGAGCGGCCCACAGCAGAACAGGACGGCCCAGAGCATCTCAGAGCAGAACAGGACGGCCCAGAGCAACCCACAGCAGAACAGGGCAGAACAGGGCAGCCCACAGCAGAACAGGACGGCCCAGAGCAGCCCAGAGCAACCCACAGCAGAACAGGACGGCCCAGAGCGGCCCACAGCAGAACAGGACGGCCCAGAGCAACCCACAGCAGAACAGGACGGCCCAGAGCGGCCCACAGTAGAACAGGGCAGAACAGGGCAGCCCACAGTAGAACAGGACGGCCCATAGCAGCCCACAGTAGAACAGGGCAGAACAGGGCAGAACAGGGCAGCCCACAGCAGAACAGGACGGCCCAGAGCAACCCGCAGCAGAACAGGACGGCCCAGAGCAGCCCACAGCAGAACAGGACGGCCCATAGCAGCCCACAGCAGAACAGGACGGCCCAGAGCAGCCCACAGCAGAACAGGACGGCCCAGAGCGGCCCACAGTAGAACAGGGCAGAACGGCACAGTAGAACAGGACGGCCCATAGCAGCCCACAGCAGAACAGGGCAGAACAGGGCAGAACAGGGCAGCCCACAGCAGAACAGGACGGCCCAGAGCAACCCACAGCAGAACAGGGCAGAACAGGGCAGAACAGGGCAGCCCACAGCAGAACAGGATGGCCCAGAGCATCCCAGGGCAGTCAAAATCAGCCCGAACCAATCGCAGCCCAGTAGATAGTTCTTTCTAAAAAGTCTTCAATATTCTTTGGTGTATTTTATTTGCAAGAAGTACCGCCAGCCATTATGAATGGCATATGATTGGCAACTTTCCGTGCACGGACTGAGGTATCGGGTGTTTTCCACGTTCGTGCACGTCCCTTTTTTACACGGAACTTGTTTAATTCACGTCATAAACAGGAACTTCGACGTGAATGAAGGTGGACTGAAAATATTGTTAAAAATGGTCCGGAGAGCTATTTTCTCGGCCAATTCGGTACAGTTATACTAGTGAATCATTGACCGCAGCGATACACATCAATTCAGAATTTTCGCCGACAGGAAACACGAGTTATTAGTGACAGAAACAGACAGAGAACACAATGGAGCACATACCAGTGTAGCAATACTGGTGCGCAACTCTTGGCAATCATACAATGAGCATTATGTCACAAGATAACAGTATTTAAGGAAAGTTGGGCTTTTAAATATAAATCAAAATAGTTACTTTTAAGGTTCATGACCATTGCATTCACTGATAACTGTAAACGAATATGAAGAAGCAAAAATTGTGTCTATAATACAACACAGGAATTGAATTAATTAATTAATTAATTTAGGTTTATCAGTGCTTGTGCGAGGAACATGTGGACAGATTAATATGCTGGGTGAATGACCTTCCCTCGAAATTAAAATGAGAAAAAAGTTCCAAATTTGACTTTATTGATATTTCGATACACAGATCTTCATCAGAATGAATTAGCTTAAACAATACGAATACAAGCCGTTTTATGCTGCAGATTGTTTCCCGCGTTATCGTTATACTCGTAGGGCATTTAATAGAACAAGTTTGTTTATCTTTTGAACGGTTGTGCCCGTATGAATAGATGTCGCGCGAGAAATGTCGCACGAATAAGGAAAAAAACGCGGGAAACAATCTGCAACATAAAACAACTTATATTCTTATTGTTTTAGCTAATTCATTCTGATGAATATCTGTGTATCGAAATATCAATAAAGTCACATTTTGAACTTTTCATTTTAATTTCGAGGAAAGGTCATTCAATGTGCATATTAATGACTGAATTTAACTGAATTGAAAACTGAATGAAGATTTAGCGTTAAGCCCCGCCGTGCTAAGCTGGCGGATACAATATAGACGTTTTAGTGAAGCAGAAAACATTCCAACAGGTAGAGTTTCATCGCAAAAGATAGTCTAACGAGTGAAGCCAGTCTCGGGAGAGATAAGCAGTTGGACTCACAGCTGGCCTCATTGTAGTAGACGTTGATCCTCTCCAGCTGGAGTTCTGAGGAGCCAACGTACTTGCCGTCCGGCGCGATGCCATGCTCATCTGAGATGACCTCCCAGAACTGCCGGACAGAGGTCAGAGGTCACTGACAGGGCCCGGGTCATCAGAGATCAGGTCACATGGCTCCGGGTAACATTGAGAGTGAGTGAAAGTGAACTTCATTGAGAGTGAAGGACTCCGGGATGATAAAACTCATCAGATGTCACTCGCAGGCCACGGGCTACCAGAGGTCACATCATAGGGCCCAGTGTCATCTGAGGTCACCATCAGAGCTACCAGACGAGGGGAGGGGTGGGCCAGAGGTCAGTCGTTCGGGTCAGATGTCAACTGCCCGGTCACCTGCCCGGTAGGTAGGTCACCTGCTCGGTAGGTAACTGTTTGGGTCACCTGCCGGGTAGGTAAAGTTTGATTAAAAAAAACTCCCAGCACAAATAACGCCAGAACACCGGCTTAAAGAACAACCGACTTTTCAATAAATTTGTGTCGTTTCAGTAATATTTTACCCTCCGTTGGTTGGACTGTTAAACTGGTCATTATCAGTAATCATCGTGTCCTGCATCTTTCACAATATGAGCCATAAAAGAGCACCGAATGGGGCGACCTTGGCGAAATTTCCGCTGTGTTCCCCCACTGATGGCTACATTGCTGAATTGTGAGTAATGTCAGTCGCCAACAGCACAAGGCCAACTCACGGCAATCGGCTGGTGTGCAAATACCACGGTGCAGACCAACCAATGTTGTGCTGCTCTTATATTAACGATTAATTTAATAGGTTATTTTCATTAAAATAATTATGGCATAATAAGGACAAGGCATTATTATACGACATAACTTAATTACGACACATAATAGTTGTGAGACACATAATTGAACGACGACATTTCGAAACTGCAACGCCAAAGTTCGGTCAAGCTGACCGCTTCCTTTGGCACAATTATGCATTAATAATAGTAATTAGCTGAGATTCTATTTAAAACATACACAGCCGCATGCTAAACGTAAACAGGCCACTTCGAACTCAGCAACGGTCACGAATTTCCTTAAATGCTCCCCAATCTATTCACCATTAATTAACCCAAATTTACATCAGACATGTCCGGAACGCATTCCCAAACAGACAGACCGACGGTCCGACAGACGGACCGACAGACGGACCGACAGACGGACCGACAGACGGACCGACAGACATACCGACTAGGATCTAACAAGACAGCTATGGCGTGAGCCGCATGACACATGCGTGACACGCGCGTGATGGTGGGCGTGGCGGGGCGTGACGGGTAGGCTCGAGTCTGGCACGCCACCGCCGAGTGTGGCTGTTACCACCTGTAGTTGGCCACCACAGCCCGCTCTCCCCGGCGGGCGCTGCTCGCAGTCTCAATAGACAGGTGTGTCCGGTCTACTGAGACGGTCAGGCAACAGATCTGCCACAATATCGGACGTGCGAGCAAGTCAGTGGAGATTGCATTGTGCAAAAAGGTGTGTTGGATACTCGAGGGACACTTCTTCATAGTCGTAGGAACAGTGGCCACCACTTTTCAGCAAAACTGTTGCTATTTTTTTTTGTCTTGGTGAGGAAAACAATTCATAGCAAAAGGTTCGCCAAGGTGAGAAAATAAATACAAAATCTGAAGAAAGAAATTTTGCGTAGGGGGATTGGGTTTCTCTCAAGACAAGATCAAAGTTTCTCTAACCCCTCCCCCCCCACACTTTTCGTGACGTTCCTACATCCCTGCTCTTCTTCACTTCCTTTTCCCATGGGTTTTGCCCTGACCCCTACTGTCTACCCCCTCAAGAAACTCAAGTGGGAAACTATGTTTCCGAGTCACAAATGTGTTTGGAACGTGGTACCACAGGAAGCGAATTACCGAGGCTCTGGCTCTGTACCCCGCTCTGGGACGTGGTACCACAGGAAGCGAATTACCGAGGCTCTGGCTCTCTACCCGGCTATACCCCGCTCTACCCTACCCCCTACCACCAACGGTAGACCGCCTACCACAACCAGTAGACCGTGGACCACGGGGCAGCAGACTGGGACCACGGGCAGCAGACCGTAATACCACAGACACCGATCAAATCACGGAAGGTTGGTCTGGGCTGCAGGGCGGGGCCGCGATATATCTGGGTATTCCGCACACCCTATACCCTAGTATACCCTTTAACTATTTTAAATCCTTCACCTTTGGAGAACTAGAAAACTGGACGATTTCGGAAATGTTTGAACTATTCACAATGTTGAACAAGGCCTGAATTTATGATCAGTGACATGCATTTTAGGCATAAAAGAAACAATACGTAAGACCTGGACCGATACGTAATAACTGGATTTTGAAGAAGGAAAAAACACGTGTCTTATTGTCACTGCTCAGTTATTGTACGAAACAATGAAGAAAACAGCTGCGTCAAACCCTGAAACTAACAATAAAACGTCGCATTCTTCATAGGCAACTAGCCGGTCCCATGCCTATTCGGCACCGCCTTCTCGGACGAGTGACATCACCAGCCGCAGGGTATGACATCATCACTCCTTCAGGGCGTTGGCCGCCCCAACCAGCCGCCGCTTCCTCCGGCTCCACCGCACCCCTCCCCCACAATCCTTCCCAATCAGCCGCCACTTCCTCCGGCTCCACCGCACCCCTCCCCACACAATCCTTCCCCAATCAGCCACCGCTTCCTCCGGCTCCACCGCACCTCTCCCCCACAATCCTTCCCAACCCGCCACCGCTTCCTCCAGCTCCACCGCACCCCTCCCCACACAATCCTTCCCCAATCAGCCACCGCTTCCTCCGGCTCCACCGCACCCCTCCCCACACAATCCTTCCCCAATCAGCCACCGCTTCCTCCGGCTCCACCGCACCCCTCCCCACACAATCCTTCCCCAATCAGCCACCGCTTCCTCCGGCTCCACCGCACCCCTCCCCACACAATCCTTCCCCAATAAGCCACCGCTTCCTCCGGCTCCACCGCACCCTCCCCACACAATCCTTCCCCAATCAGCCGCCGCTTCCTTCGGCTCCACCGCACCCTCCCCACACAATCCTTCCCCAACCCGCCACCGCTTCCTCCGGTTCCACCGCACCCCTCCCCACACAATCCGTCCCCACCCTTCCCAGGCGCGCACGAGCCAGGGCCGGCCGCCCACGCTACATGCATACAAAATGCATACATCGACAGTATAGACTGGCATGCCGACACGAGACTGCGGCAGGTATGCTCAAGTACGGTACCGGAAGACAAGAGCCGTCGTTTATGGCCTCTGCAGTCGGCAGTCATGGACGGAGACCTGCAGACGAACAAACCTTCAGACCTTCAGACGGCGTCTGAACGAACTGCAGCCGAGGGCAGTACATCACCCGTGTCGGATCGCTGGTAAAGTAGTGACGAGGGCAGTACATCACCCGTGTCGGATCGCTGGTAAAGTAGTGACTTAACGGCCGGGTTTCAGACTGTTGCCACAATTGGCAGTCAAATGAGCAGCGACTCGGTGTGTAGCCGGCGGAATGTGGAGCTGGGCCTGAACGTGGAGCTGGAGCTGGGCCTGAATGTGGAGCTGGAGCTGGGCCTGAATGTGGAGCTGGGCCTGAATGTGGAGCTGGGCCTGAATGTGCAGCTGGCCTGAATGTGGAGCTGGAGCTGGGCCTGAATGTGGAGCTGGAGCTGGGCCTGCATGTGGAGATGGAGCTGGGCCTGAGTGTGGAGCTGGAGCTGGGCCTGAATGTGGAGCTGGGCCTGAATGTGGAGCTGGAGCTGGGCCTGAATGTGGAGCTGGGCCTGAATGTGGAGCTGGAGCTGGGCCTGAATGTGGAGCTGGGTCTGAATGTGGAGCTGGAGCTGGGCCTGAATGTAGAGCTGGAGCTGGGCCTGAATGTGGAGCTGGAGCTGGGCCTGAATGTGGAGCTGGGCCTGAATGTGGAGCTGGGCCTGAATGTGCAGCTGGCCTGAATGTGGAGCTGGAGCTGGGCCTGAATGTGGAGCTGGAGCTGGGCCTGAATGTGGAGATGGAGCTGGGCCTGAATGTGGAGCTGGAGCTGGGCCTGAATGTGGAGCTGGGCCTGAATGTGGAGCTGGAGCTGGGCCTGAATGTGGAGCTGGAGCTGGGCCTGAATGTGGAGCTGGGCCTGAATGTGGAGCTGGAGCTGGGCCTGAATGTGGAGCTGGGTCTGAATGTGGAGCTGGGCCTGAATGTGGAGCTGGAGCTGGGCCTGAATGTGGAGCTGGAGCTGGGCCTGAATGTGGAGCTGGAGCTGGGCCTGAATGTGGAGCTGGAGCTGGACCTGGATGTGGAGCTGGGCCTGAACGTGGAGCTGGAGCTGGGCCTGAATGTGGAGCTAGTGCTGGGCCGCTGCACTGCCGGAGTCCCGCTCCCGAACCTTCGCAGCCGATCCCACAGCATTCCAAGCCAGCCCAGCCGGCGATCCAAGTGGCGATCCATTAGGTATTATCCACCACTTGGCGAGTCGACCCACCGCTCCTAGCCAGCCACGCCTGGACGTGCCTTGCCGCGCTCGAAACCCTGGGCGGAAACTCGCCACTTTGTCCAAGACGAAACGAGACCTAGCGTTCGGCATCAGCGAATGAGCTACTGTCACGGGCAGGGCAGCGAGTTGAAGTGGTATCGCTGGGCCCTCCGGTCATGGCCGATCAATACTCCGACCCGGAATACCACAGAGCCAGTCAGCGACGGGACGGGACGGGGCGAGGCGGGCGGGGTCAAGGTCACGACGGGGATCGGCAGACGGATGCCCAGAGACGTTACGCTTACGAGTGATGGATCGAATCGTCCCGCAGCGGTTTAGGCTAGGTATGTGAATTATAATTTGTACCTTGTACTTGTATTCAGCACTTGTATGCTTAGTATACCAATTCAGACTGAATTATACTTTGATGATTATGTAACGCTTCGCCAATTTGTACCTCTGAATTGTTATTTGTCATTGAATGAAACCCTAAAAGTCGCAATGAACGTTCGTTAGACTAGTGTACGGTTTAAAGCTAGTAATTTAATTTAATTATACAATAAACGTAGTTTAAAAGAATATCGTGATCCAAACTGCCTGGTGCGTACTCCTGAATGCGTATTCAGCGTTTATGCGTTAATAATACCAATTAACGATAATTTGCAGTTAGCTGCGGACAGACTGGACCGGGCTGGCAAGGGGTATGTGGAAGGAAAAGAGGAAATTAAACGGCCCGATTAAACGTCACTATCAACAGTTTCCTCCTAATTACCTTTCTCTAACAGACAAAAACAAACGTCAGATCACGTACAAGTGACGAGATTGAAATGTAAAACCAACGATGTAAGTACCGCTAACAAACTTGAACTATAACTGGACACAAGGAATTACAGGATCGGGCGCTAACAAAAGTTGAGCCCGGTGAGCTGTATGGCACCCCACCCTGCCACGCCAGCACCGCCGCCGCCGCTGTGGGGGCGCCACTAGCAGCCTTGCATGCATGGGCGGGGCACATTGTTTCTTTGCCACTCGGCAGTAGTTTAGCAAATCGATACTAAACGCGATAAGAACAAAAAAAAACGGACACCTCATTTTTGCCTCTCCACAAAACATCACCGTTGACCGGCAAAAACTTTAGTATTTCTCAGAGGGTCCCGAGCCGGGTAGGGTGGGGCGGGTGCGGTGTAGAGGGCGCCCGCGTAGCCGGTAAAATCACTCCAGCCAAACCCAGCCACACACGCTGACACTCCTGCCCCTCACGAGACCTGCATCTGGCCTTACCTTGGAGCCAATCTGGTTGCCGCATTGGCCGGCCTGGAGGTGCAGAATCTCCCGCATAGTTGCTGATGTGTGTGTGTGTGTGGAACGCTTGCGCCCAAACCTCCCCTCGCCGTCCCTGCCTCTCGTCTGTCGGTCGACACCGGTGACAGCGCGAGTATCCTCGGTACCACCGGTGACGTCACGGCTGAGATGGGCGCTGATTGGCCGGCAGATGACCAGCGGAGGTCACACCCAGCACTGTTTCGTCCATATATGGCCGACCGAGGATGACGTGGCGCCCGGCGTTTAAATGCCTCCGGCCTACACCAGCTTTGGTAAAGAGAGACGCCCTCACCCCGGCGCCGAGGCAGCGAAGCCCTCCGTGTAGTGTGTGGGTTTCCTCCACTTTTGGAGCAGATTTGGCGCCTGTGTGACAGGTG
>JAXIVJ010018103.1:7500-24248 GCA_036785665.1 Chirona hameri | reverse complement strand
ATCACAGACTCAGGTCAGTAGAAAGTCACAGACTCAGGTCAGTCAGGGGGACAGGCATCACAGACTCAGGTCAGTAGAAAGTCACAGACTCAGGTCAGTCAGGGGGACAGGCATCACAGACTCAGGTCACTAGAGGGTCACAGACTCAGGTCAGTCAGTGTGCAGGCATCATATACTCAGGTCACTAGAGGGTCACAGACTGGGTTAGTCAGGGAGCAGGCGTCGCAGACTCAGGTCAGTCAGGGGGCAGGCATCACAGACTCAGGCCAGTAGAGGGTGGCATACTCATGTCAGTCACGAGGGGGGGGGGGGAAGCATCACAGACTCGGGTGACTAGAAGGTCACATACTCAGGTCAGTCAGGGGAAGGCCTCACAGACTCAGGTCAGTAGAAAGTCACAGACTCAGGTCAGTCAGGGGGCAGGCGCCACAGACCCAGGTCAGTAGAGGGTCACAGACTCAGGTCAGTCAGGGCGACAGACATTACAGACTCAGGTCAGTAGAGAGTCACAGACTCAGGTCAGTCAGGGGGCAGGCATCACAGACTCAGGTCACTAGAGGATCACATACTCTGGTCAGTTAGGGGCCAGGCATCACAGACTCAGGTCAGTCAGGAGCCAGGCATCACAACCTCAGGTCAGTACAGAGTCAGAGACTCAAGTCAGTAGAGAGTCACAGACTCAGGTCAGTCAGGGGGAAGGCATCACAGACTCAGGTCAGTAGAGGGTCACAGACTCAGGTCAGTCAGGGGGACAGGCAGCACAGACTCAGGTCAGCAGAGTGTCACAGACTCAGGTCAGCAGAGTGTCACAGACTCAGGTCAGTAGAGAGTCACAGACTCAGGTCAGCAGAGTGTCACAGACTCAGGTCAGCAGAGTGTCACAGACTCAGGTCAGTCAGGGGCAGTCATCACATATTCAGGTCAGTAGAGAGTCACAGACTCAGGTCAGTCAGTGGGCAGGAGTCACATACTCAGGTCAGTAGAGAGTCACTATCTCAGGTCAGTCAGTGGGCAGGAGTCACATACTCAGGTAATTAGAGGGTCACATACTTGGGTCAGTCAGGGGGCAGGCGTCGCAGACTCAGGTCAGTCAGGGGGCAGGCATCACAGACTCAGGTCAGTCAGGGGGCAGGCATCACAGACTCAGGCCAATAGAGGGTGGCATACTCATGTCAGTCACGAGGGGGGGGGGGGGGGAGCATCACAGACTCGGGTGACTAGAGGATCACATACTCAGGTCAGTCAGAGGGCAGGCATCACAGACTCAGGTCAGTAGAAAGTCACAGACTCAGGTCAGTCAGGGGGCAGGCGCCACAGACCCAGGTCAGTAGAGGATCACATACTCTGGTCAGTCAGAGGGCAGGCATCACAGACTCAGGTCACTAGAGGATCACATACTCTGGTCAGTCAGGGGGCAGGCATCACAGACTCAGGTCAGTCAGGGGGCAGGCATCACAGACTCAGGCCAGTAGAGGGGGCAGGCATCACAGACTCAGGCCAGTAGAGGGTGGCATACTCATGTCAGTCACGAGGGGGGGGGGGGAAGCATCACAGACTCGGGTCACTAGAAGGTCACATACTCAGGTCAGTCAGGGGAAGGCCTCACAGACTCAGGTCAGTAGAAAGTCACAGACTCAGGTCAGTCAGGGGGCAGGCGCCACAGACCCAGGTCAGTAGAGGGTCACAGACTCAGGTCAGTCAGGGCGACAGGCATTACAGACTCAGGTCAGTAGAGAGTCACAGACTCAGGTCAGTCAGGGGGCAGGCATCACAGACTCAGGTCACTAGAGGATCACATACTCTGGTCAGTTAGGGGCCAGGCATCACAGACTCAGGTCAGTCAGGAGCCAGGCATCACAACCTCAGGTCAGTACAGAGTCACAGACTCAAGTCAGTAGAGAGTCACAGACTCAGGTCAGTCAGGGGGCAGGCATCACAGACGCAGGTCAGTAGAGGGTCACAGACTCAGGTCAGTCAGGGGGACAGGCAGCACAGAATCAGGTCAGCAGAGTGTCACAGACTCAGGTCAGTAGAGAGTCACTATCTCAGGTCAGTCAGTGGGCAGGAGTCACATACTCAGGTAATTAGAGGGTCACAGACTTGGGTCAGTCAGGGGGCAGGCGTCGCAGACTCAGGTCACTAGAGGGTCACAGACTCAAGTCAGTCAGGGGGCACACCTTACAGTATCAGGTCAGTAGAGGTTCACAGACTCAGATCAGTCAAGGGGCAGGCATCACAGACTCAGGTCAGTCAGGGGCAGGCATCACAGACTCAGGTCAGTAGAAAGTCACAGACTCAGGTCAGTAGAAAGTCACAGACTCAGGTCAGTAGAAAGTCACAGACTCAGGTCAGTAGAAAGTCACAGACTCAGGTCAGTCAGGGGGCAGGCGTCACAGACCCAGGTCATCAGAGGGTCACAGACTCAGGTCAGTCAGGGTGACAGGCATTACAGACTCAGGTCAGTAGAGAGTCACAGACTCAGGTCAGTCAGGGGGACAGGCATCACAGACTCAGGTCAGTAGAGAGTCACAGACTCAGGTCAGTCAGAGGGACAGGCATTACAGACTCAGGTCAGTAGAGAGTCACAGACTCAGGTCAGTCAGGGGGACAGGCATCACAGACTCAGGTCAGTAGAGAGTCACAGACTCAGGTCAGTCAGGGGGACAGGCATCACAGACTCAGGTCAGTAGAGAGTCACAGACTCAGGTCAGTCAGTGGGCAGGCATCATATACTCAGGTCACTAGAGGGTCACAGACTGGGTCAGTCAGGGAGCAGGCATCACAGACTCAGGTCAGTCAGGGGGCAGGCATCACAGACTCAGGCCAGTAGAGGGTGGCATACACATGTCAGTCACGAGGGGGGGGAGCATCACAGACTCGGGTCACTAGAAGGTCACATACTCAGGTTAGTCAGGGGAAGGCCTCACAGACTCAGGTCAGTAGAAAGTCACAGACTCAGGTCAGTCAGGGGGAAGGCGCCACAGACCCAGGTCAGTAGAGGGTCACAGACTCAGGTCAGTCAGGGTGACAGGCATTACAGACTCAGGTCAGTAGAGAGTCACAGACTCAGGTCAGTCAGGGGGCAGGCATCACAGACTCAGGTCACTAGAGGATCACATACTCAGGTCAGTTAGGGGCCAGGCATCACAGACTCAGGTCAGTCAGGAGCCAGGCATCACAACCTCAGGTCAGTACAGAGTCACAGACTCAAGTCAGTAGAGAGTCACAAACTCAGGTCAGTCAGGGGGACAGGCATCACAGACTCAGGTCAGCAGAGTGTCACAGACTCAGGTCAGCAGAGTGTCACAGACCCAGGTCAGCAGAGTGTCACAGACTCAGGTCAGTCAGGGGAAGTCATCACATATTCAGGTCAGTAGAGAGTCACTATCTCAGGTCAGTCAGTGGGCAGGAGTCACATACTCAGGTAATTAGAGGGTCACAGACTTGGGTCAGTCAGGGGGCAGGCGTCGCAGACTCAGGTCACTAGAGGGTCACAGACTCAAGTCAGTCAGGGGGCACACCTTACAGTATCAGGTCAGTAGAGAGTCACAGACTCAGATCAGTCAAGGGGCAGGCATCACAGACTCAGGTCACTAGAGGGTCACAGACTTAGGTCAGGCAGGGGGCAGGCATCACAGACTCAGGTCAGTAAAAAGCCACAGACTCAGGTCAGTCAGGGCGGCAGGCATTACAGTCTCAGGTCAGTAGAGAGTTACAGACTCAGGTCAGTCAGGGGCAGGCATCACATACTCAGGTCAGTAGAAGAGCACAGACTCAAGTCAGTAGAGAGTCACAAACTCAGGTCATTCAGGGGGCAGGAATCACAGACTCAGGTCAGTCAGGGGCAGGCATCACAGACTCAGGTCAGTAGAAAGTCACAGACTCAGGTCAGTAGAAAGTCACAGACTCAGGTCAGTAGAAAGTCACAGACTCAGGTCAGTAGAAAGTTACAGACTCAGGTCAGTCAGAGGGCAGGCGTCACAGACCCAGGTCAGCAGAGGGTCACAGACTCAGGTCAGTCAGGGTGACAGGCATTACAGACTCAGGTCAGTAGAGAGTCACAGACTCAGGTCAGTCAGGGGGACAGGCATCACGGACTCAGGTCAGTAGAGGGTCACAGACTCAGGTCAGTCAGGGAGACAGGCATCATATACTCAGGTCACTAGAGGGTCACAGACTGGGTCAGTCAGGGAGCAGGCATCACATACTCAGGTCAGTCAGGGGGCAGGCATCACAGACTCAGGCCAGTAGAGGGTGGCATACTCATGTCAGTCACGAGGGGGGGGGGGAAGCATCACAGACTCGGGTCACTAGAAGGTCACATACTCAGGTCAGTCAGGGGAAGGCCTCACAGACTCAGGTCAGTAGAAAGTCACAGACTCAGGTCAGTCAGGGGTTAGGCGCCACAGACCCAGGTCAGTAGAGAGTCACAGACTCAGGTCAGTCAGGGGGCAGGCATCACAGACTCAGGTCACTAGAGGATCACATACTCAGGTCAGTTAGGGGCCAGGCATCACAGACTCAGGTCAGTCAGGAGCCAGGCATCACAACCTCAGGTCAGTACAGAGTCACAGACTCAAGTCAGTAGAGAGTCACAGACTCAGGTCAGTCAGGGGGCAGGCATCACAGACTCAGGTCAGTAGAGGGTCACAGACTCAGGTCAGTCAGTGGGCAGACATCACAGACTCAGGTCACTAGAGAGTCACAGACTCAGGTCAGTCAGAGGGCAGGCGTCACAGACTCAGGTCACTAGAGGGTCACATACTCAGGTCAGTCAGGGGGACAGGCATCATATACTCAGGTCACTAGAGGGTCACAGACTGGGTTAGTCAGGGAGCAGGCATCACAGACTCAGGTCAGTCAGGGGGCAGGCATCACAGACTCAGGCCAGTAGAGGGTGGCATACTCATGTCAGTCACGAGGGGGGGGAAGCATCACAGACTCGGGTGACTAGAAGGTCACATACTCAGGTCAGTCAGGGGAAGGCCTCACAGACTCAGGTCAGTAGAAGGTCACATACTCAGGTCAGTCAGGGGGACAGGCATCACAGACTCAGGTCAGTAGAGAGTCACAGACTCAGGTCAGTCAGGGGGCAGGCATCACAGACTCAGGTCAGTAGAGGGTCACAGACTCAGGTCAGTCAGTGGGCAGACATCACAGCCTCAGGTCAGTAGAGGGTCACAGACTCAGGTCAGTTAGGATTGGGAAGTCACCAGTAAGCTGACATAACTGTACCAAATATGTTTAAATCTTTTCATGTAACTTAATTTTAGTCTTCTATGGTTTAAGTGTAATGTGAATTGTATATCCATGCATATGTGAATGCATATACATTATGCACATATGCCTACCCATTAACAGACCTATAAAATACGTAACTGTATATCTGTTCCTCTCACCCATCAAAAAATAGATTAGTTTGGTTGAGTTTAAGGTAAGCTCTGGATTTATATCAAAGCCCAGACGGATCCAAGGCGAGGCCATGAAGCTATGACCTTCCCAATGGTCATCATATTGCAACTCAAATCTGCAGTTTTTGCCACATTTTCAGGCAAAATTCTTGTTTGGCCTTCCATAATTCACCAGCCTAGATCCACCATTGGTCAAAGCTGTAGAGAAAACAATGGATGAAGTATCATCGGTTTGTATGTTAAGTAGACCATTCTGATGTTATGGAGCTGAAAACACCCCAGTCAACAATTAAAGGTGTTTTAAGGGGGAAATTATAAAACAAAATGCATATATTCACATAACTTGCGAAGTCCACATCCTGCCTATCTCATTTTGCTACATTACAAATCTAGGATCAACCATCAACATGCCACATGTTTTGTTATATTTGCATGCATATCTATATCTATATCTAATCTATATCTAATATATATCTAATCTATATCTAATCTATATCTAATCTATATCTAATCTATATCTAATCTATATCTAATCTATATCTAATCTATATCTAATCTATATCTAATCTATATCTAATATATATCTAATCTATATCTAATCTATATCTAATCTATATCTAATATATATCTAATCTATATCTAATCTATATCTAATATATATATAATCTATATCTAATCTATATCTAATCTATATTTAATATATATATAATCTATCTCTAATCTATATCTAATCTATATCTAATCTATATCTTATATATATCTGATCTATATCTAATCTATATCTAATCTATATCTAATCTATATCTAATCTATATCTAATCTATATCTAATATATCTCTATATCTATATCTATATCTATATCTATATATATATATCTATATCTATCGAGGCCGATGAGACCGCGCGAAGCGGGGTATCATGGGATCCCAAGAGTCTGGAGACCACGTGAAGCATGGTCTTTAGAGAGTTTAGAGCACTTCAAGAGGCACCAGGATCCCATGGAAAGACCAGAGAAAGACCTCATGGATAGCACTCTGAAAGACCAGAGGGCCCCATGGACGTGCAAAATGACCCTGTGCATGTCAGAGAGGCCCCTGGCTAGAGCGAAAGGGCCCCTGTGCGAGTCAGAAGGACCTTGAACATGCTGAATGGGCCACTAGCCAGCACAGAAGGGCCTCTAGCCAGCAGATGGGCCCCTGGGCAGGTCAGAGGGGTCCCTGGGCAGGTTGGAGGGGCTCCTGAGCAGTGAGCATATAGACAGGGTGACAAAGCAGTCAGCGCAGTCCCTTACCAGGTCAAAAGTGCCTGGACAAACCAGAGAGTTCCTGGAAAGTTCAAAGGGCCCCTGTGCAGGTCAGAGGGGCCCCTGACCAGACCGAAAGAGCCCCTGGGCGGCTGAGAAGGGCCCCTGAACAATAAACATGCCGAATGGGACCCTAGCCAGCACGGAGGGGCCCAGTGCCCACTGGCACAATGGTATCCAGTGACGTCATTACCTTGTACTAGCCTTCCGGCAGCCGGCCAATTGAAAATCCCGGAACGGCACCCCTGACCGCAACCACTCTTCGGGCCTAACAAAAAGCGGATCATCCTAAGGCCAACAGCCAATCAACAGCCGCGTAACCCCGGCTGCAGCTGTAACGAACCTGCTGATTGCTCAACAGCTTCTACGCAGCACTGCGCCGACTGACATCAGTTGGCTCAGCTATCAGCCTACGAGGCATCAGCTGCCGATACAACCCCCACCAGTAACGGTTGGCAGCACTCGGGCGTTTGGGCGTTAAAAATCTACTATACCGTAGGGTTCCCATGTTAAATCGATGATATTCAGACGAAGCTAGCTCGTAACCTATAGAACATATTATACATCCGACTTCTGGACAAGATAGCTACAAGCCTTGGCTACAACGTTTTTATTTCCCATTTTTCGATATTCTGGGCGCAAATGGGTTAAATGGGCTCGGGCGTTAAACAATGTCGGAACGACCGCTGACCGCTTCCAAATGCTACTACAAGTACTGAGATATACACTACTTCGACTACTACTTGATAGGGTATTAATGATGACCGCTTCCAAATGCTACTATAGGTACTGAAATATACACTATTTCGACTACTACTTCATATATTTGCTGGAATTGAATTCAATAAATAAAGATATAATCTATGAAAATACAAGTTATTGATAGCAAACCATACCTTTAATTTAGAATACACAAAACAATTACCAGAAGAAGAAAAATATCTTGTCTAATTCATTTGGGCATTGCATTCCTTACTGTTCGTACTCGTTCTATTACCCTGGCCGGTGTATACAGCCTTGCCCTGTGTTAAGTTTGCATACATATTCGTGTTACGTGACCGGTAGCCGCGTGTGCCGCCGCCCCGGCCGGCGAGCCGTGCGGGACAGCCTATCTGCGGGCGCGGGGCTGGCGCGGCGCCGTGTTGCGCGCTGATTGGCGGCCGGCCGGCCGGGCGCCTATGACGTGATCCGCAGTGACCTCGGGTCTGCACTGGAGGAGCGGGTCACTCGGGACTCAGCCGCTGTCTGGACCGGGTCGGTCGCAAGTTGTTACAGATTAGAGATTTGCCTTGTCTGGCTTCTCCATCTGGAACACTTGTGGCCACTGAGTGACGCACCAGACCAAACTTGAAGGAAACTGACTTGTTGGTCGTTTCCGGAAAGAGGTGCTCACCAGAGGAATTAACGAACTTAACCTTTTTGACGCCCAAATTCAGATCGGGGAGCATTGTTGATTCAGACCACGAATGTGCATATGTCCATGCCATTTGCGCTGCATCAACGGTGCACCCACTCCCGATTTATACGTATATATTGAGCTGTGCACTCGTCACGTTTCAGGGCGGAGTTTGAAGGGGGTATAACCTGAGCGTCTCTCGGGATTACTCGACATTGGATTTCTGTTAATCGACGATTTATGTAAACTCGCTGCATAGCTGATTGTTTCCGCTGCTCCGCCGAGCTGTTTGGTTGCCGAGTTGTGCGAACACAATACAGCCCTGACCTGACAAAATACTTGTACTTTTCTACCGGCGCAACTGAACGGACGGATTCTTAACATAGTCCTCCGGGCCGGATAGTATTTTCGGTTCCTTGAATTATACCTTTGTTGGCCGGATTTACTTTATATTTGTTTGATACAGTCCACATTGATAACTTTTGTTAAAAGCCGTTTAGTTCAACATGGATGATTCATTAAGCACTAGATCAAAGCTTCGCTCAAAGGCAACCAAACAGTGCAATGATCTGAAGTCCTGCCGGGAGGGCGATCGAAAGGCGCTTGATCCGGACCAGCTGGCCCTCAAACTTCATCACTTGGAGAAGCTGCAGAGCGAGCTTCGGGGTGTCCAGGAACAGCTGGACAAGCTGGGTCAGCCTGACGATTCTAGCCACAGCCAACTCATGGAGGATGAGATGTTTCTCGGCTCCAGGCTCCTCTCCCGGCTCGAAAAGATGGAGGACGCCGCTCATAAAAGAGCTGATTTCCAAGGATCGGTGGGCAATGCAGACCTCAAAGCATCCGTCACCGTGAAAATTCCTATTTATCATGGCGATGTGATGAAATGGTCAGAGTTTTGGGAACTGTTTGCAATTTCAGTCCATGACAATCCAAGCTATGCCGACGTCCAAAAGTTCGTTGTTTTGAAGTCGCACTTGAGCGGGGCGGCGCTGCGCACTATCCAAGGGATTCCGGTGTCAGGTGATAGCTACACCCAGGCGGTAGCAGCCCTCAAGGAGCGCTTCGATCATAACGAGGTGCGGCGAGAGCTTCTGATGAGGGAACTCTTGAACATGCCGTCTGTCCGACACGGTGACTTGAAAGGCATGCGATCTTTGATAGATCACCTGTCAGCGCATACACGCGCTCTGAATAGCCTCGGAGTTCCCGCTGAAAGCTTCTCGAGCCTTCTCCTACCTATCGTGAAAGACAAAATTCCAGAAGACTGGCGACTGGAATGGGCCAGACAGGGGAGCAGTAACTTTGACGCCTTCATTCAATTTCTCAATCGCGAAATACGGCTCCGTGAATCAGCCAAGGGGGTGTGGACAGTGGCCGCCGCCGCAGAAGCGCCACCCTCGGCGTCGTCAGTCACGAGCAGCATGACTGCCCGACGTGAGCCTCGGAAGGAGCGGGTGCAGCCCTCTCAGAGGCCGGGGCGGACGCTCTGTGGCGCGTGTGGGCAGGGACACCAGCGGCTCGACCAGTGCGCGATGTTTCGCGGCATGCCTGTACAGGACCGGTGGTCACTTGCGAAAACCTTGAAGGCATGCTTCCGCTGTCTGGGCTCTGGCCATCGATCTCGTGAATGCAAAGAAAGACAGTGCGATGAGTGTGGCAGACATCATCACATCCTGCTTCACTATCTGACTCCCTCGTCAAAGGGTCCTTCGGTGATTCCGGCGTCCGAGCTGTCGCCAGAAGCGGCCAGCTTCTCACCAGCTCAGTCCTCTAATCATGAGCCAGGGTTGAATGCCGCGAAAGTTGATGTTCAGCGGCAAGGCCATCGCCGATTCAACGCCCGGGGAGAGAACGGATGCCGAAGCTTCCTCCAGACGGCTCTGGTCGAGGCTATGGGTCCGAAAGGTCACCGCAAGGCCCGCGTACTGATTGATGGAGGCTCTGATTCTTCATATATCCGTAGCTCTCTGGTGAAAGAGCTAGGTCTACCCGTTGTTGAAACAGGGACGTTTTCTTGTCTCGGATTCCAGGAGAAAACCGAGGCAGCTCGCCAGTACGATAAGGTCCGAGTCGAGCTTGAGAGCCGTTTCGGTAACAGTTCCGTGTGCCTTGACATGTGGAGCACAGATCGACTATGCTCGCCTCTTCCTGCCACCCCACCGCCCCTGATGCTCTCCCGACTGGAGATGGCGGACGACTTTGGGGGTGGCGAGATTGATCTCCTAATCGGAGTTGATAACCTCTACCGCGTCGTGTTGTGGGGACAAGTGGATCTTGGCGAGAGTCTGAGAGCCGTGGAGACTGTCTTCGGCTATGTTCTGCATGGACGACATGGGGAAATCAGTCCGCAGCATCAGCAGCATCACCGGACTTTCCACTGTAGCCAAGTGGAGGTGATGTGGGACTTGGATACTGTTGGAATCTGTCAGAAGGATGTGGCCAACTCGAACCTAACGGTCTACCCCGAGCCTACCTGGAACGAGGTTGAGGAGCGATACGAAATGGGCTTGGTATGGAGCTCCGACGAGCGCCCCGTCTCTAACAGAGACCACACATTGGCTCGAACGCTTCGCATGTCCGATCGTCTCAGCAGAAAAAAAGCTGTCATGTACGACGAACAAATCAAGAGCATGCTGACCAATGCTGTTGTTGAACCCTCTGAGCCGCCCAAACCCGCCGCTGAGGGCTCATGCAAGGTGGAGAGTCTTCCGTCTGCTCGCGCAGTCGATCCACGAGATGACTCTCGCGGGTCAGGACTGGGTCTCGAGCAAGGTCAAAGGCTGTCGCCTAGACCGTGTGACTCGGAGGCTTTCTACCTCCCTCATCACGGAGTCTTCCGAAATGAGAAAATCAGGGTGGTCTTCGATGGATCCGCTAGGGACGGAACAGGCCGAAGCCTAAACGAGTACCTGGAGCCCGGCGAAAATCTTCTCGTCAAGCTGTCCTCCGTCGTACTCAACTTCAGATGCGGAGAGATCGGGTGCCAGGCAGACATACAAGCAGCCTTTCATCAGGTTGTAGTGAGCCAGGAGGACCGGAAATACTTACAATTCTTCTGGTCGGAAATGTGTCTGAGGTTCGCTCGAGTGCCTTTTGGACTGACTTGTTCGCCGTTTATGCTGCTGAGAACGGTGGACGTCCATTTGAACAGATACGCCAAGAGCGACAAAGACCTCTGTCAGCTGATCCGAGATGGAACCTACATGGACGACCTCTGTCTGCACTTCAAAGACCGAATCGATGCAAAAAAAGGGATGTTCAGAGTCAAGCAGATGTTCGCTGAGGCTGGAATGACGCTTCATAAGACGCGAATCACGGGGGATCAGTCACCTGAGACATCAGTCCTCGGCCTGAGTTGGAACTCAGAGTCAGACAATCTGGCCGTTGTGGTGCCGGAGTTCCCCTGTCCTTCAACTAAAAGAGAGTTGTTATCAGCTGTGGCAAAGCCCTTCGATCCTCTGGGGCTTCTGACACCATGGCTGATCGGTGGAAAAGTGCTCTTCCAACGAACATGGAGAGACATGCCGAAAGCTGAATGGAATGATCCCCTCACCGCAGTCATCCAGACCGCAGTCGAGCTGTGGTGGAGGGATACCTCAGGCAGCAAGGTCTGCTTTCCTCGCCGACCGTTGTCGAACACAGACTTCTCCTCAGGTGCATCCTTCCACGTCTTTTGCGACGCATCCAATCGGGCGTACTGCGCTGTTATCTACGCCGTCTACGAGGGAGAGTCAGGCCTGGTAACGGCCAAAAGCCGACTAGCCCCAATAAACCCAAACTTGACGATTCCAAGACTAGAGCTCATGGCCGCTCTGAGCGGAGCTCGTCTCATGTCTTTCGTGAAGGAGTCATTGAAGCTTACGAATGTGTCGGTAACCTACTGGACCGACTCCACAGACGTCCTCTTCTGGATACAAAACAGAAAGCCTAGAAAGGTTTTCGTCCAAAACCGAGTCACGTCAATACTTCAGATAACAGAGCGAGACCAGTGGCAGCACGTGAAGGGCACAGAGAACCCAGCCGATCTCGGCACACGCGGTCTCTCTCTGAAGACGATGAGAGAAAGCGAACGGTGGTGGACAGGGCCTTCCTTTCTGAAGGAAGCAGCATGTCCAATCGAGTCTGACAGGACGCTTCATCTTTCCTCCGAGGGTGAGCGCGAGGAGAAACTTGAGCACTGCTCATCTGACGTCACTCCAGCTAAGATCACGTTGAAAACTCAACAGTCAGACAATAGCCTGTTCGACATCACCAAGTGTTCCTCGCTGAAGCAGGCCATAGCGAGAACGGCTTGGATCTTCCGCTTTGCCTTCAACACTCGTCAGGACAGGTCCGGCCGACAGTCTGGACCGCTCACCTCAGATGAGCGTTGTCACGCTCTTCGATTTTGGATCAAGGAAGCTCAAGCAAGAGCTTACGAGAGGGAGCTGGCGGCTCTGAGATCTGAAAACATGCTACCAAAGAACTCTCCACTCTTGAAGCTGAGGCCCAGGCTCGATGACAACGGCGTGTTATGCGCAGTGCCGCGAACGAACGAGACCCCTCTGCCCATTCTCCCAGAGTTTGCATTTGTCACCACTCTGCTCATCGATGAGGC
The DNA here is from genome assembly GCA_036785665.1 of Chirona hameri. Taxonomy (NCBI): domain Eukaryota; kingdom Metazoa; phylum Arthropoda; class Thecostraca; order Balanomorpha; family Balanidae; genus Chirona; species Chirona hameri. The sequence goes on along the minus strand of JAXIVJ010018103.1, from coordinate 11,538 downwards.
ACATCAAAGGTGTTTTCATCAGGGTACGCGAGCAACTCTGGCCATTCTGTCAGCGGAGTATCTGATCCGTAGACGCTGTGTGCTTCGTGTCGTAAGCACCTGTCGTCGTTGCAGAAGGTACCGAGGTCAAAGTTACCGGTCCGCTGATGGGGGACTGCCGGCGTTCAGGGTTGAACCCAGTCGCGCCTTTGCCAAGGTCGGCTTGGACTTCTTCGGACCCCTGGTGACTGATGCTGGCAAAAAGGTCTGGGTGCTCCTTATCACGTGCGCTACCTCAAGGGCGGTCCATCTCGAATTGGTGAAATCGCAACAAACTGAGGAAGTGAAGCTGGCGCTGCGACGCTTCTTCGCCATTCGTGGAACGCCAACGCTGATATTCAGCGACAACGCTAAAACATTTCATTCTCTTCTGAGTCACATACCACGTTCCATTTCTTGGCGGTTCATTCCGGAAGCGGCTCCTTGGTGGGGAGGATTTTGGGAGAGGTTGGTTGGTCTAACAAAGAAGTGTCTCAAAATAACACTCCATCTCTGTAGTCTGTCTCACGACGAACTCACGGCTACACTCTATGAACTAGCGTTCCATTTGAATATGCGGCCTCTGACTACTGTAGATGATGAAATCCTCACGCCAGCCCACCTCCTCTTCGGCGTTACGACAATAAAGGGAGTGCTGACCCCCTCATCAGTCTATTGCGACTACGTCACGAGAGCCTGGCGACACCAGCGTAAAGTGAGCGAACATCTGATCAGGCGCTGGACCAGTGAATATATCACTGCTCTTCGGACGTGGTCTGTATCACCTAGGGGACGCCCCAAGCGCATTCCAGCGGTGGGTGACGTGGTCTTAGTGCAAAATGAGGGCCCAAGGGGGCGTTGGCCGCTTGCACGAGTGACTGGCCTCATCGTCGGTACAGATGGGGAGATAAGAGCTGCGCATGTAGAGACAAGAGGCACGAAAACACGTAGACCTCTAAGCCGCCTCTTCCATCTAGAGGCCGCGACACCAAATGAATCGTAGACTCGCTCAGCTATGCACTTGAGATTCATTTAGAATTGCAACTGAATTAGCAAAATGAAATGAATCAAACTTGGTAAACGCCTCTATTGACAAGCGTCAACAAAGGTTCTCATGGGGTGTGTTCGCCCATGACGTGGAGAGTCTGTCCGCTCTCATGCGAACCTATTTTTGCCGCTAACAAGACTCCGTTTTCACCCAATTTTTCTCTTTACAGACAGACCATGGACGTGCTTAACATTGCCGACCCCGATGCAAGTTCATGGTTGGAGGCACAGCTGGCCCCGTTGCATCTTCTCCTAGGCGACTCCATCGCTCGGGACAGCCTGATGGGAGGTCGCATCAGGAGGGACGAGTTCCTCAGCCGAGCCAGGGGCGGTGACTCCTGGTGCTCCCTCCACCGGGACCTCCAGGACCACATTCATGTGTGGGACCGGGAGGCCTCGGCCGCTGGGCGTCGTCAGGGCACCGCCGTGATATGGATGTCAGGCAACGACATCTACAATAAGTTCTCGGGGCTGTCCAGCTACTCCGACGACAAGCTGGCCACACTGGCGGATCTCGCCCGGGAGGTCACCGAGACTCTCCTGGGCATCGCGGAGAAGGTGGTCGTGCTGGGGCCGCTTCCGCGTCCCAGCGGCGAGGTGAGCGGCGCACGGTGGGAGCACACCTCCGCCTTCCACCTGGAGCGCCGCCTCCTGCACCAACTCCCGAAGAAGGCATACTTCGTGCCGCTGGGGCGCCAGCTCGCGAAGATGTGGAAGGGGCGCCACTCGTGTTTCGACGGGTGTGCCCACTGGTACGCCCCGGACGGCGTCCACATGTCTGCCGAGGGGTACGCCAGGCTGGCGGACGCGGTCCCCGTCTGGCTGACGTTGGGCGCAGCTGCTGAGCTGTGATGTCGCCGCGATGTCACGAGTGATGCGCGAGTGCGAAAATAGTGATGCGATGCAGAAGTGTTTTTTTGTTTAACTTTGTCAGTGATTTGCCCATGCATTTAAAATGTGCCGTAGCACCGCACATTTTGGTGGGGAGTTATGTTAAGTTTGCATACATATTCGTGTTACGTGACCGGTAGCCGCGTGTGCCGCCGCCCCGGCCGGCGAGCCGTGCGGGACAGCCTATCTGCGGGCGCGGGGCTGGCGCGGCGCCGTGTTGCGCGCTGATTGGCGGCCGGCCGGCCGGGCGCCTATGACGTGATCCGCAGTGACCTCGGGTCTGCACTGGAGGAGCGGGTCACTCGGGACTCAGCCGCTGTCTGGACCGGGTCGGTCGCAAGTTGTTACAGATTAGAGATTTGCCTTGTCTGGCTTCTCCATCTGGAACACTTGTGGCCACTGAGTGACGCACCAGACCAAACTTGAAGGAAACTGACTTGTTGGTCGTTTCCGGAAAGAGGTGCTCACCAGAGGAATTAACGAACTTAACCTTTTTGACGCCCAAATTCAGATCGGGGAGCATTGTTGATTCAGACCACGAATGTGCATATGTCCATGCCATTTGCGCTGCATCAACGGTGCACCCACTCCCGATTTATACGTATATATTGAGCTGTGCACTCGTCACGTTTCAGGGCGGAGTTTGAAGGGGGTATAACCTGAGCGTCTCTCGGGATTACTCGACATTGGATTTCTGTTAATCGACGATTTATGTAAACTCGCTGCATAGCTGATTGTTTCCGCTGCTCCGCCGAGCTGTTTGGTTGCCGAGTTGTGCGAACACAATACAGCCCTGACCTGACAAAATACTTGTACTTTTCTACCGGCGCAACTGAACGGACGGATTCTTAACACCCTGGCCGATACCAACACTGTGGCTGAAACCGCACTCATGGCGATACCGATGCAGGTAAACAACACTGGGCCAGGTCCTCAACACAGGCATTGACTACTATAATATTCCATGACACAGGGGTTCACAAACGTGATGTCACACAACATTCCTCTTGTGTTACGCGCCTCAGCCTGGTACAACGTAGTGTGCATAACATGTTAAACAAAATACACTTGCATCATTTATGTATAGCTGACCAATGCTGGCACAATTTCATTGTTGTTATATGTTTTTACCCCACCTGCCATAGTCAGCACTGTAGGGACTTCGGTAAATATTAAGTACCCAATAATGGTAGGTACATATCTGCCACAAAAGTATGTAAGGATGATGAATGAATAACCTTCATCTAGCTTTGATGTTGTACCTTAAGTGAGAAAAACATACATTTCCAATACATAATTAATTTTCCATGATCCCAGCCAATAATACAAATAATCAGCAAATATATTGATATGTACATTGCAACCATGTGTTCAGACATACAACCACTGCTGTTTGATAACAAATAGTTGATGTTTGTGGTGATGCCAATACATTTATCACTCCCAAGTCCCAGGGTAAACTGTGGTAATGTTGGCCATTGGGTGCACCTAAATCTGGACAAATTCATGCTGTTAGTGAAATAGAGATTCACCAAAGTACCAAACTATCAACAAACCACCAACAGCAGAAAATAACCAGTGTTCGTTAGCATCCAACTTACTGATATTCTTTACAGACTGTGGTAAGATCAGACTCTGCACAGTCTGGGCAAATTTATGTCATTGGTGTTCCTAAATGTCAGCCTTAAAGCAAAGTAGGGTAAAACCAGAGGGGGTGTCGTGCGTTTGGTAGCACACCAGTTGTGCTTCAAGGCGTCCTTCACTAAACTTAACCAAATGGTGAGAAGCCAGTTTTGAGTATGTTAGGTACTACTAGCACAGGCATCACACAAACTTGTGTGCACCAAAATCTGGACAAATGTATGCTGTTAGTGAAATTGAGATGCACCAAAGTATGAACAACCCACCAACAACAGGAAATGTCCAATGTTCGGAAGCATCTAACTTACTGATATTGTTGTCAGACTGAGGTAAAATCAGACTCAGCAAAGTCTGTTCAAATTTATGCTATTGATGTTCCCAAATGTGAAGCTTACAGCAAAGTAGGGTAAAACCAGGGAGTATCAAGTGGGGTTGGTAGCG
>JAXIVJ010018103.1:0-2500 GCA_036785665.1 Chirona hameri | reverse complement strand
CAGACAGACCGACCGACCGACCGACCGACCGACCGACCGACCGACCGACCGACCGACCGACCGACCGACCGACCGACCGACCGACCGACCGACCGACCGACCGACCGACCGACCGACCGACCGACCGACCGACCGACCGACCGACCGACCGACCGACCGACCGACCGACCGACCGACCGACCGACCGACCGACCGACCGACCGACCGACCGACCGACCGACCGACCGACCGACCGACCGACCGACCGACCGACCGACCGACCGACCGACCGACCGACCGACCGACCGACCGACCGACCGACCGACCGACCGACCGACCGACCGACCGACCGACCGACCGACCGACCGACCGACCGACCGACCGACCGACCGACCGACCGACCGACCGACCGACCGACCGACCGACCGACCGACCGACCGACCGACCGACCGACCGACCGACCGACCGACCGACCGACCGACCGACCGACCGACCGACCGACCGACCGACCGACCGACCGACCGACCGACCGACCGACCGACCGACCGACCGACCGACCGACCGACCGACCGACCGACCGACCGACCGACCGACCGACCGACCGACCGACCGACCGACCGACCGACCGACCGACCGACCGACCGACCGACCGACCGACCGACCGACCGACCGACCGACCGACCGACCGACCGACCGACCGACCGACCGACCGACCGACCGACCGACCGACCGACCGACCGACCGACCGACCGACCGACCGACCGACCGACCGACCGACCGACCGACCGACCGACCGACCGACCGACCGACCGACCGACCGACCGACCGACCGACCGACCGACCGACCGACCGACCGACCGACCGACCGACCGACCGACCGACCGACCGACCGACCGACCGACCGACCGACCGACCGACCGACCGACCGACCGACCGACCGACCGACCGACCGACCGACCGACCGACCGACCGACCGACCGACCGACCGACCGACCGACCGACCGACCGACCGACCGACCGACCGACCGACCGACCGACCGACCGACCGACCGACCGACCGACCGACCGACCGACCGACCGACCGACCGACCGACCGACCGACCGACCGACCGACCGACCGACCGACCGACCGACCGACCGACCGACCGACCGACCGACCGACCGACCGACCGACCGACCGACCGACCGACCGACCGACCGACCGACCGACCGACCGACCGACCGACCGACCGACCGACCGACCGACCGACCGACGACCGACCGACCGACCGACCGACCGACCGACCGACCGACCGACCGACCGACCGACCGACCGACCGACCGACCGACCGACCGACCGACCGACCGACCGACCGACCGACCGACCGACCGACCGACCGACCGACCGACCGACCGACCGACCGACCGACCGACCGACGACCGACCGACCGACCGACCGACCGACCGACCGACCGACCGACCGACCGACCGACCGACGACCGACCGACCGACCGACCGACCGACCGACCGACCGACCGACCGACCGACCGACCGACCGACCGACCGACCGACCGACCGACCGACCGACCGACCGACCGACCGACCGACCGACCGACCGACCGACCGACGACCGACCGACCGACCGACCGACCGACCGACCGACCGACCGACCGACCGACCGACCGACCGACCGACCGACCGACCGACCGACCGACCGACCGACCGACCGACCGACCGACGACCGACCGACCGACCGACCGACCGACCGACCGACCGACGACCGACCGACCGACCGACCGACCGACCGACCGACCGACCGACCGACCGACCGACCGACCGACCGACCGACCGACCGACCGACCGACCGACCGACCGACCGACCGACCCGACCGACCGACGACCGACCGACCGACCGACGACGACCGACCGACCGACCGACCGACCGACCGACCGACCGACGACCGACCGACCGACCGACCGACCGACCGACCGACCGACCGACCGACCGACCGACGACCGACCGACCGACCGACCGACCGACCGACCGACCGACCGACCGACCGACCGACCGACCGACCGAGCCGACCGACCGACCGACCGACCGACCGACCGACCGACGACCGACCGACCGACCGACCGACCGACCGACCGACCGACCGACCGACCGACCGACCGACCGACCGACCGACCGACCGACCGACCGACCGACCGACCGACCGACCGACCGACCGACCGACCGACCGACCGACCGACCGACCGACCGACCGACCGACCGACCGACCGACCGACCGACCGACCGACCGACCGACCGACCGACCGACCGACCGACCGACCGACCGACCGACCGACCGACCGACCGACCGACCGACGACCGACCGACCGACCGACCGACCGACCGACCGACCGACCGACCGACCGACCGACCGACCGACCGACCGACCGACCGACCCGACCGACCGACCGACCGACCGACCGACCGACCGACCGACCGACGACCGACCGACCCGACCGACCGACCGACCGACCGACCGACCGACCGACC
>JAXIVJ010018102.1:0-24256 GCA_036785665.1 Chirona hameri | reverse complement strand
TCTGACACGTGTCCCACCGGCATTCCACACGACACCGCACGCACCACGACATCGACATCGCCTTTCAACCGCGGCACGATGCCCGATTTGTCCAATGATAACAGGCCGCTGCGTCACCTGGCCTCCAGACCAATGATGGACGACACTCCCCCTCACCTCAGCCAACACTAATGCCTATCTCCAGCCATCGCGCGTGCCCGACAGAGCGTTCCCTCTCTGTGTCCCATGTCCCGTGTCCCGTGTCCCCGTGTCCCGTGTCCCCGTATCCCGTGTCCCGTGTCCCGTGTCCCGTGTCCCTTGTCTCGTGCTCCGTGTCCCGTGTCCCTTGTCCCGTGTCCCCGTGTCCCTGTGTCCCGTGTCCCGTGTCCCCGTGTCCCCGTGTCCTGTGTCCCCGTGTTTCCGTGTCCCGTGTTCCATGTCCCGTGTCCCGTGTCCCGTGTCCCGTGTCCCGTGTCCCGTGTCCCATGTCCCATGTCCCGTGTCCCGTGTCCCGTGTCCCCGTGGTCCCGTGTCCCGTGTCCTGTGTCCCCGTGTCCCGTGCCCCGTGCCCCGTACCCCGTGTCCCATGTCCCGTGTCCCCATGTCCCGTGTCCCCGCTCCCTGTCCGCTGTGTGGTATCCGCTCTCTCAGACGGGCAGATCAGAGGATGATAATCAGATGCTCGCGAGGCGTGAAGACGCACCGCGGCACGGCGAGTCGGTGACCGTCCTGACAGATTAGAGCGGGGGGACTGGCCCGCCATCTGACCTCAGGGCAGCCCGGATCAGCGCCGGCTCACCTCTGAGGGCGGCCCTGGTCGCCGCTCTCTGCCTGCCTCCCCGTGTCTAATTACTCGGACACGGCGAGCCGGCGCCGCCGCCGCCGCGTGAGGCGCCCACGTCTCACACACCGTCACCGTCACAACGCCCGCCAGTCTGACCGGTGACCGCCCGACCAAACAACGCTATTAATTCACAACGCCGGCTGATATCTTCACAGGGGAAGAGCTTCGGACACAAAGACGCGCAGTGCGGCTGACCGCGGCCCGCGGCCATTTGTTGTCGCGTCATAACATGCCCCAGATCGCACTGATCGTCAGCGTCACAGCTCTTCTGACAGTGGTTCCACAGAGCACACTCCTGCTAGGTAACCGACCCAGCTGTACTGACAGTGGTTTCCACAGAGCACACTCCTGCTAGGTAACCGACCCAGCTGTACTGACAGTGGTTCCACAGAGCACACTCCTGCTAGGTAACCGACCCAGCTGTACTGACAGTGGTTCCACAGAGCACACTCCTGCTAGGTAACCGACCCAGCTGTACTGACAGTGGTTCCACAGAGCACACTCCTGCTAGGTAACCGACCCAGCTCTGCTGACAGTGGTTCCACAGAGAGCACACTCCTGCTAGGTAACCCGACCCAGCTCTGCTGACAGTGGTTCCACAGAGCACACCTCCTGCTAGGTAACCGACCCAGCTGTACTGACAGTGGTTCACAGAGCACACTCCTGCTAGGTAAACCGACCCAGCTGTACTGACAGTGGTTCCACAGAGCACACTCCTGCTAGGTAACCGACCCAGCTCTGCTGACAGTGGTTCCACAGAGCACACTCCTGCTAGGTAACCGACCCAGCTGTACTGACAGTGGTCCCACAGAGCACACTCCTGCTAGGTAACCGACCCAGCTGTACTGACAGTGGTTCCACAGAGCACACTCCTGCTAGGTAACCGACCCAGCTGTACTGACAGTGGTTCCACAGAGCACACTCCTGCTAGGTAATTTACCCAGCTGTATTGACAGTGGTTCCACAGAGCACACTCCTGCTAGGTAACCGACCCAGCTCTGCTGACAGTGCTTCCACAGAGCACACTCCTGCTAGGTAACCGACCCAGCTGTACTGACAGTGCTTCCACAGAGCACACTCCTGCTAGGTAACCGACCCAGCTGTATTGACAGTGGTTCCACAGAGCACACTCCTGCTAGGTAACCGACCCAGCTCTGCTGACAGTGCTTCCACAGAGCACACTCCTGCTAGGTAATTTACCCAGCTGTATTGACAGTGGTTCCACAGAGCACGCTCCTGCTAGGTAACCGACCCAGCTGTACTGACAGTGCTTCCACAGAGCACGCTCCTGCTAGGTAACCGACCCAGCTGTACTGACAGTGCTTCCACAGAGCACACTCCTGCTAGGTAATTTATCCAGCTGTATTGACAGTGGTCCCACAGAGCACACTCCTGCTAGGTAACCGACCCAGCTGTACTGACAGTGGTTCCACAGAGCACACTCCTGCTAGGTAACCGACCCAGCTGTATTGACAGTGGTTCCACAGAGCACACTCCTGCTAGGTAACCGACCCAGCTGTACTGACAGTGGTTCCACAGAGCACACTCCTGCTAGGTAACCGACCCAGCTCTGCTGACAGTGGTTCCACAGAGCACGCTCCTGCTAGGTAACCGACCCAGCTGTACTGACAGTGGTTCCACAGAGCACACTCCTGCTAGGTAACCGACCCAGCTGTACTGACAGTAGTTCCACAGAGCACGCTCCTGCTAGGTAACCGACCCAGCTGTACTGACAGTGGTTCCACAGAGCACACTCCTGCTAGGTAACCGACCCAGCTCTGCTGACAGTGGTTCCACAGAGCACACTCCTGCTAGGTAATTTACCCAGCTGTATTGACAGTGGTTCCACAGAGCACGCTCCTGCTAGGTAACCGACCCAGCTGTACTGACAGTGGTTCCACAGAGCACACTCCTGCTAGGTAACCGACCCAGCTGTACTGACAGTGGTTCCACAGAGCACACTCCTGCTAGGTAACCGACCCAGCTGTACTGACAGTGGTTCCACAGAGCACACTCCTGCTAGGTAACCGACCCAGCTGTACTGACAGTGGTTCCACAGAGCACGCTCCTGCTAGGTAACCGACCCAGCTGTACTGACAGTGGTTCCACAGAGCACACTCCTGCTAGGTAACCGACCCAGCTGTGCTGACAGTGGTTCCACAGAGCACACTCCTGCTAGGTAATTGACCTAGCTGTATTGACAGTGGTTCCACAGAGCACACTCCTGCTAGGTAACCGACCCAGCTGTACTGACAGTGGTTCCACAGAGCACACTCCTGCTAGGTAACCGACCCAGCTGTACTGACAGTGGTTCCACAGAGCACACTCCTGCTAGGTAACCGACCCAGCAGTGGTTCCACAGTGGTTCCACAGAGCACACTCCTGCTAGGTAACCGACCCAGCTGTACTGACAGTGGTTCCACAGAGCACACTCCTGCTAGGTAATTGACCTAGCTGTATTGACAGTGGTTCCACAGAGCACACTCCTGCTAGGTAACCGACCCAGCTGTACTGACAGTGGTTCCACAGAGCACACTCCTGCTAGGTAACCGACCCAGCTGTACTGACAGTGGTTCCACAGAGCACACTCCTGCTAGGTAACCGACCCAGCTGTACTGACAGTGGTTCCACAGAGCACACTCCTGCTAGGTAACCGACCCAGCTGTACTGACAGTGGTTCCACAGAGCACACTCCTGCTAGGTAACCGACTCAGCTCTGCTGACAGTGGTTCCACAGAGCACACTCCTGCTAGGTAACCGACCCAGCTGTACTGACAGTGGTTCCACAGAGCACACTCCTGCTAGGTAACCGACCCAGCTGTACTGGCAGTGGTTCCACAGAGCACACTCCTGCTAGGTAACCGACCCAGCTGTACTGACAGTGGTTCCACAGAGCACACTCCTGCTAGGTAACCGACCCAGCTCTGCTGACAGTGGTTCCACAGAGCACAAATGCTCGTTAAACCTGAGCATGACTGGTCGTTTACTCTCCCTATGTACATTGTACATATGCCACCCCACACATTTTACAAGCTACTTCATAAACGACATTTTTATCTGTACACCTGCCACTCGTTATAGCTGAACATGTAGAACACGACCTTGATCCCGCTGGACAGGGAGTTTTAGTCTACTCCGATGAAACAAGGGATTTCTTTAGAGTAGTCGGAGCGTACCATCCCGAGTGAACTTTAAATGGAATGTTTCACCTTTCTGAAAGTTGTCAAATATACAGAGGCGGATCCAGGGGCAACGAGGCCATGCCCCCCCCCCCTCCCAGCAGGGGAGGAAAGTTAACAATTTATCGTAAAAATTGTCTTTGCAGCAGTCAAAATCCAGCTATCCACAGCCAAAAACTGGAAAATTTCGCGCCGCTTCGCGGCATGACACAAGTTTCCCAATTATGTATATAAATTTGGAAAATGGGAAAATGAATAATTATAAGTGTCTGGCAGAGGCTCTCCTTGGCGGTAATTGCTGGCCCCATACAAATTTGGAATCCCTTCGCAAAATATTAACTTTCAAGCGGGCTACATGTTTAGCTAGTCTGCCGAGTTCCGAAAAAAGGCGACGCGTACGCAAAGACGCGGACATCGGCACCCGGAAGCTGCTCCAGCGGTGCCCAACTTGCTGGACCGAAGAGTTAATAGTGCGGACCAGGCAAGGACCATCTCCCCAAGCCATCTCCCCCCAGGCTCCTCCAAATCCACAGGGACCAATTTATGCGCGGAAAAGTCGTTCTGCCTCTTGCTGCTTTCAAAATATTTGCACTGTTACCAGTTGTTTGTTACAGTTCGGTACACAGGTATGTATACAGTTATTATTATCATATGTAGGTACTATTGAGCGCTGACTGCCACCGGTCATCGTCATTTACTATCCGCGGCTAATAATGCATATGAAGAACTACATTCATTTCAATATTTCTCATCATACCGTGATGTGCAACCATAAAAAGGGGTTACCTGAGGCAGTGGCGGACCCAGAATTTTCTTGGGCTAGGGGCTTCAGGCCTGAGGGCGGCATATTTCCTCTATGACAGAGGCGGCATGGTCCAATATGCAAATTAAACGGGTAAAATATGCCTCTTCCTATTCCCGCGCCCTGGAGGGGGGGGGAGCAGAATCTGCGCCCTCCCAGATTTTCTCAATAACTTGAAAACTATGATATATATCGACGTGAAACGTTCCGTACCTTATGTTGCATCCATTCTACGTCTTCTCTCAACATGTCATTAAAATTGGTGTAGAGCTTGGGAGATAATTACGTTTTTTTCTCGTTTTTTTCATAAATTTATATTTGATACATTTCCAATGCACATACAAAACACTTCAGCACATGTTTGCAACCACTCCAGAGCACACATAAACACAGTCGCAAGACTGCTGTTGGAAAGAACTCTCCAATTGTTCTCCCCGCGCACACAAACCGCGTACACAACCCGTTCACACAATCCTCGCTCTGTGCACACAATCCTCTCACACAATCCTCGCACACAATCCGTACATTACAATCCGTTCATCACAATCCGTTCATCACAGTCTGCACTCATCACATCACAATGTCGCTACCAGTCTCTGAGAATCCGTGGGGAAGGAGTCACATGGCACCAGGCGGCAGCAGCCGCAGCGGCGGCAGCAGCGCCAGCAACGGAGGCGGCTGCAGCGTCAGCGGGGGCTGCGGTAGCGGCAGGCATGAAACAGCGGCGGCAGCAGCGACCGGACCATACCGTGGGGCGCGCGTCAACAAGGGCTGAAGCAAAATTTCCGCCACACAGCCAGCCTCGGTTGTTACTAACGGAGCGCGACGTGACAAAGGCGAGCAGCATGATTGAGGGGAACGCCAAGGGGAAGGGGATCCTGGCTAACTTAATAAAGCTATGACAGGGCTCGGGTTTGGGCTCGGGTTTGAGGTAATGTCCGACCATAAAGCATTCCACTTTTTTCTGAAATGTTCCATTTTACCATGCTTTCTGGCTATGTGTCTTTCTGTGTTAAAGTCTCGCGTAAGCAATGCTTTAAAGTAATTGAAGTAGGGACGAATATCTCGACGCCTTGCGTCATATATAACATATTTTGCAATTGTTACAATATGGGTTATAAGTGCACTGTTGCTGTCTCCAAAAATTTTGATGTTGTTGCTGAGTTGCCTTAAGCCATGTCTTGAGAGGTATCGCGCAATATCATTCCATAATGTATCCACATAATCGCATGTCAAAAACAAGTGTGTTAAAGTTTCACTATTCTCTTGGCAGAAAGAACACATATCATTCTCCTGAACTCGTATTAATCTAAGAAAAGTGTTAGTAGTTAAAATACGCATGACTAGCTTGAACTGGAAAGATGTGTATCTGGTTGCGCTCACACTGTTCTTTACATTCAAAACCGAAAGAGGTTCAAATGTTTCAACATCCCTAATCCACTTGCTTTCTATCCTGTTGATGTCATTTTGTAATCCTTGATTATTATTAATCAACGTTTTTACACAAAAAAATCGTGTGAATGTGGTATTACTCAAAAGGCATTGCAAGCGTGCAGGGAGGGGTGGCTGCTGATACCACTGCCCTACCTGAACATTTTTTAGGGAGCCCGGCAGGCTTCGCAGAAGACTGTAATATTCAAATTGTATACAAGGAATATCATATTTTTCTTTAAATCTTTGCCAAGTCAGCAATCTCCTATCTTCGAAAAGATCCCCCAACAAATTTAACACCATTTTTCTCCCAGCTACTATATCTTATACTTTCGTACTTTGTTATATCGGAGTTGAAAATGTTCTCGTTGCAAAGAAGCTCATCAGGTAAAGAATACGCGTTTGAAAAAGATATCCAAGCAGATACTACGTCTCTCCAGAAGGGGTTTGCTATATTTGATAACAACTTTCGCAGTGCTACCACACCGAAATTCCAAATGCATTCTTTCTTAAATTGTGGTGGTACTAGAAGGCACCAAGTCGACTCTTTTCCCACCTTCTAATCCATTTTCCATTTTATTTTTACAAGAAATTAAAAAAATTATGTTCTCCTTTATATGGGGTTCAAAAAGAAACCCAATAAAAATAATACGATTGTGTCAAACATTGTCTGAAAATGGATTAGCAATGATTGACATTGAATCATTTGTTAAATCTCTAAAAATAAAATGGATTAGAAGATTCCTGTTGTAGCCAAAACATTATTACTGCCACAGATAATATATGTGTTATCTGTGGCAGTAATAATGTTTTGGCTATAACTATTTTGCCAGACAAAAAATCTTCTAATCCATTTTATTTTTAGAGATTTAACAAATGATTCAATGTCAATCATTGCTAATCCATTTTCAGACAATGTTTGACACAATCGTATTATTTTTATTGGGTTTCTTTTTGAACCCCATATAAAGGAGAACATAATTTTTTTTAATTTCCTTAATCGTGGCAACACTGGGATCCGGAAGCGAGGACAATATATGTGTTATCTGTGGCAGTAATAATGTTTTGGCTATAACTATTTTGCCAGACAAAGTAAGGTGTCTGCTCTGCCACATTTGTATTGTTCGTTAAATTGAATCCTTCTTCAGTAGTATGTTTTCCTCAACTGTATTGAGGCACTTGGGCTCAAAAATGATACCCAATAGCTTAAGTTTATTCACCCAATTTAACTCAATTTCTGGACATATCTTTTCATTTGTCAGCGCTTGACTACCAATCCACATGGCATTGGATTTAGAAACATTTGGTTTTAGGCCAGAGAATTTCGCAAACCAGCCAAGCTCATCGAAAACGTTTCTCAAACCTTCCTCTGTACCGTCAATAAAAAATGTCGTATCATCTGCGTATTGTATTATTTTAACACTTGCCTCACCTAGCAGTACTCCTCGTATGTTATTATTTTGTCGGATCCTATTTGCCAGGATTTCAGCACCATAATGAAAAAATAGCACGAGACTGGATCTCCCTGTCTGCATCCCCTCTCCAGGCTTATTGCTTCCTTTGACGCATGGCCATTGTAAAAAATACGAGAAAAGGTGTTTTTGTGCAAGTACCGGAAGGTATTGATGAAATTTTCCCCAAAATTGAACTTGCGCAAGCAGTTTTCAATAAAATTCCAACTCATTACATCGAACGCGGTCTTAAAATCAACAGAAAGCAGCAGCCCTTTTCTTTTATTTTGATATGTTTCCCATAACACGTCATGTACTACCCGAGTATTTTCACCAATTAACCTATCTTTAAGGACAGCTGTTTGATCTGGATGCATTCAATGCCTTTTTCAACCGGTTTGCTATTGTTGCGGATACTATTTTGTAAGTCGAGTTTAGGAGAGTGATGGGTCGCCAACTAGATATAACGTTTCTAGGTTTGGACGGTTTGGGAACTAATGTGATAAGGCCTTCTCTTTGTGTTATTGAAAGTTCCCCTTTATTCATTCCATGCAAAAGTGATCTGTGTACAAAATATTTTAGATCTCCCCAGAACATTTTAAAGAATTCGTATGGAAACCCGTCTGAACTGGGGCTTCGGTTTTTGCTTAGCCTTTTCAATGTTTCGCCGAGCTCCAGCGTCTGTGATTCCGCCTCTGTGAGTTAAAAACACGTGGTGCCGTTTAAATAGCTGTTTAATTCTGGTTGTCTGGAATCCTTTACGTTTTTAAATAACTGATTAATGTGTTCTGTTAGTGCAGATAAGATTTGATCATTACTATGGAGCTCACTTTCTCCTATCTTTAGACATGGCATCAGCTTACTATCAAAGTTTCGTTTTTCCAAATTCAAAAAGTAGCTAGAAGAGCTCTTTTCGCCTTCTTCATACCATCGGGCACGTGAGCGAATAATGCGCCCTTCATTCGCGGCCGCCCTTTCATTTTGAATCTCTGACTGTTTTACAGCGATGTTTTGAATATCCTCTGCGGATGGATTTGGCAGCGACTCTAGAATTTGGAGATCTCTAAGAACGAGCTTTTCTTTGTCAGTTCTTTCTTTTATCTTTTGTATTGAGTATGACACTGTTTCAGATCGTATTTTCGTCAGTAGAGTCTCCAGAAAAAGCACATCACTTATAGTCAGTTGAATATATTTCCTACTTTCCGGATTGGCTAGGTATGACTCACTGTATAACGGACATACATAACTAGAAATTGTCTGTTGAATGACTCCTTTGATAAGGTCTAGATATTTCAAGTCTTTAAGCAAACAGCAATTTAGTTTCCAAAATCCCCTTCCTCTTGTGTGTGTATTCAGGTTTAGCCTCAATACGACTCGGGAATGATCTAACCTACAAGCGGGAATTATATCACATGACACAGTTTTTCTAAGAATAGATTCGGAAATCAGGAAGAAATCAAGCCTTGCACATTTAACGGGGTTATTTGCTCTCCAAGAGAATTGTTTTTTGTCTCCATTCATGATTCGCCAGACATCTTGGAGAATCAAATCAGCACACTTTTCCTTTATCAAGCTACGGGCTCTCGGTCTTCTATCTCTGGATGCATAGTTGTAAGTGTCTTTTTCTGGGCTCAATGTTAAGTTCCAATCTCCACACAATATTATATGTTCATGATTCGTAGGATTGCCTTCATTAAATATTTCTTCGTAAAAAGCGGGGTTAGCCCGATCAGAGGGACCATAAACATTGACTATAAATCGTTTCTTACCATTGATTTCTATATTAAGAATGATTGAGTTTCCATTATTATTTGTAACTGCATCAATAATTCTGCACTTAGTCTTATTCTGTACCAGAATACCGACACCTCCTCTTGTAGAGCTAAGTGCAGAGAACCATGCTCTACCTCCCCACTGGTTCCTAAACATATGCTCTTCACCGGGAGCTACATGCATCTCTTGTAAACAAATTATGTCCGCCTTCTCATTTCTAAGGAAGTGAAAAACGTCTTTCCTCTTTGAAAAGTTGTGAAGACCTCTTACGTTAAATGTTAGGATTTCTAGATCACATATCATATTTAATGCTCATATAACGTGACATATATCTCAAGGCGGCTCTGTCTCTCAAGACATGGCTCCGACGGGCTTGGCATTGTTAACTCATATATGGCTCGCGCCTCGCTGGACGAGCGGAGCGATGTGCGCGCGCGCCCGACCTCGGCCGCGGTCACCGGCCGACTCGGTGACGTTTGAGTGATATAATGACGTTTTAGTGACGTCAAGTCATGCCATTTTTGGTGGAAAAACGATAAATGTTTGAAATACCGTAGAAAATCGAGTTATAAAGCAACTTGCAAATACAAAGACGTGAAATGAACGAACATGGCATTCTCTTCAAAATGGCTATCTCGGATTTGTCAATTTTGTTAGATCTTCACCCTCCCAAAAAACTGATTTGTTTAGGAAAAATTCCACAAAATCTAAATTTTCAAAGATATTTAAAAAAACTGAATAGGTATTAAATAACCAAGTATGAACGATACCGACACAAAATTTTGAAGTGCAACCTTTATTTTTGACTGACTTATGACACCCAAGTATGATTAACTCATGACGTATTTTTTCTCTCTTCATTTTATGGCTTTTAATTACCAGATACAGGCAAATAAATGCCAATGGTATTTATTAGACAAAACTGGTCTAGAAAAATGACTTTTAATTTATATTAATCAATTTCAAATTTTGACCTTATGCAACCTGACCTTGACCCGAATTTCACCTAATGGCCATTGCATGGGGTCAGGGTGGCTACGACTATCAAATTATACGTGTAAAATAACCCATAAAACATGTGTCGCATGACTTTCGTAGACCTTTTGCCAATAGTTATATTTTCTGACCTGCCCTTGACGGCTTGACCTTTGCTTACAATCTCAATTTCCCTTATGCGGAAGGTGTATTATGCATCTGAGAGCACTTTGTGCCATAATAATCGCAATATAAGGCTTTAAATGGAAAGTATATCAAATTAACGCGAACACCTCGATTTTTACATTTCACCTGACCGTGACCTGACATGTAACCTTATTTTGAACATTTCACGTATGCTTTACATGCGTCTCATTGAGAGCTTTCGATTGCTCCCTTGCGCGTCACGCTGCGGTTATGGGTTCGGAAGATAACGAGGGGCAGAATATGTCCCCCCAGCGGGGAGCGTTCGGCTGAATACCCCGCGGGGCGCGGGACCCTTTTGAAAGTCTGGTGGCATGGTCGGAAGGTCTGCCTGCGGATACGTATACGTATACGTAGGTTCACATGATTCACAAGATTCACATGCTTTTTTTCCGGGCTAACTACATGTAGCCAGGAAAAGCAAAACAAGAATATTGTCGCAACATCGGGAAACTAAGTTGCATACGTGGATAAACAAGGAGCAAAATCTTGTGTTACGACAGTTGAGTCGTTCTTATTGGGTCGCGCCACTCCAAGGGGATTATAGAACGTTTTCAGCGTCGGTCACCGATTTTTACGACATTTGGTCTCAAGGTAAAATCGAACCTCCTGTTTCCCAGAATCAGGTCCATTTTGACCTTACAGGTCTCCTTCAAGGTCAAATTTAATGTCAAAGGATGGGGGACGCTGTAGCGCCCAAAGTTTGCGTCCGATTGCAACACAAATGGCCTCAAACGATGCCCCGTGCCCATTTCCAGGATGACAAGCATTCTTAGAGCTGTTCCCGTGACCTTCAAGGCCAAAGGACGGGGAACGTAATAGCGCCACACGTTAGGCGCTAACTTGAAGGTCACGGGACACAACTCTAAGAATGCTTGTCATTCTGTAAATGAGCACGAAGAATCGTTTGAGACCGTTTTTGTCGCGATTGGACGGTAACTTTCGGCGCTACAGCGTTCCCCGTCCTTTGACCCTGAATTTGACATTGTAGGTCACGGACTTGACCTTTTAGGTCACGGGGCACAACTCTGCAGATTCTTATTATCTTGGCACTGGGCACAAGGAATCGTTTGAGACCAATTTGTCGCGATCGGACGGTAATTTTGGGCGCTAGAGCGTTCCCCGTCATTTGACTCTGAATTTAGCCTTGAATGTCACGAGCACAACTCCAAGCATACTTGTAATCCTGGAAATGGGCACGAAGAATCGTTTAAGACCATTTGTGTCGCGATCGGAAGGTAACTATGTGCACTACAGCGTTCCCCGTCCTTTGACCAGGAATTTGACCTCGAAGGTCACGGGGCACAACTCTGAAAATGTTTGTCATACTGGAACTGGGCACGGATAATTGTTTGCGGCCATTTTTGTCGCGATTGGACGGTAGCTTTGGGCGCTATAGCGTTCTCGTCCTTTGACCCTGAATTTGGCATTGAATGTCACGGGGCTTGACCTTGAAGGTCACGGGGCACAACTCTGCAAAATTCTTGTCATCCTGGAACTGGGCACAAGGAATCGTTTGAGACCATTTTGTCGCGATCGGACGGTAACTTTGGGCGCTACAGCGTTCCCCGTCGTTTGACCTTTAATTTGATCTTGAATGAGACCAGTAAGGTCAAAATGGACCTGATTTTTTAAATCAGGAGGTTTGATTTGACCTAAGGACCAAATTGCGTAAAAATCGGTGACCGACGCTGAAAACGTTTCTATGGAGCTGTGGACATCATGGACATTGGACATTCATCCAAACTATTTGTAGGCGCCCCGAGTGTGAAAGGTACAATACGTCGGCACCTTCAACGTCTCGCCAGGCACATTACAAAAAGTGTCACGGTTATTTCATGGGGGTCTTCGTAGGCGCCATCCAGGGCGCTATCGGGGGTGGGGAGGGGGCAAAAGCGTGTTATTAGTTTCGAAAGTCACGGGTGCCCGGTCGCCGTCGGAGGGAAGCTGAAGGCGCGAGGGTGCCATCATTCTGAGTGCGCCGGGACACTGCATCGCTTTCGGGCCGCCAAGGTGCCATTCGGGGGCGGTATGATACCTTCCGAGGGTGGGAAGACGTCTTCCGAACTCTGAAGGCGGCATAATGGATTTTTCTTCTGCTAGACCGCCACCCATGAGCAGGTGACAAGGAGTGCCCCACCCTCGATCCCAACGACGCACAACACACCACGTTAACACCAGAGAACAAAAGAGGAAATGTCGCAGCACTCCCAGCTAGGAAATGGAAACAAAACGTAAAGAAGCATAACAAGAGAGGCAGGTTTGGTGTTAGGCGTGGTCATGCAAAATAGTAGTAATTGCTGAAAGCAGCAGATGACAGCCCCCCAACTACGTCCCCGGATGCTACACTCGCACGTTCCCATTCATTCCCGGTGTTAGTAAAGGGTGTCCAGTCATTCAAGTGGAGGGGCAAGTTTTGGTCAAGTTCGGCATGTGTCAATGCTGGCCCCAAAGCGAACCCTTCCAGCTAAGCAACGCTTGTTGCTGGTCGGATCCGCTGGTTCCAGCTCTGCATAATAATGCACTCTGAGGGCGGCAAAATGTCTTCCGAGGGCGGCAAGATGCTTTCCGAGGGCGGCATAATGCGCTCTGAGGGCGGCATGATGCCTTCCGAGGGCGGCAAAATGCGCTCTGAGGGAAGCAGGATGCCTTCCGAAGCGGTATATTGTACCCTAAGGGCGGCATAATGTGCTCTGAGAGCGGCAAGATGCCTTCTGAGGGCCACAAGACATCTTCCGAGGGCGGCATAATGCACTTCCAGGGCGGAAAAATGTCTTCCGAGGGCGGCAAGATGTTTTCCGAGGACGACATGATGCCTTCCGAGGGCGTCATAATGCGCTCTGAGGGCGGCAAAATGCCTTCCGAGGGCGGCAAGATGTCTTCCGAGAGCGGCATGATGCCTTCCAAGAGCGGCATAATGCGCTCTGAGGGCGGCAGGATGCCTTCCGAGAACGGCATATTGCGCTCTGAGGGCGGCAAGATGCCTTCGGAGTTCAGATGGCGACAAAGCATCTTCCGAAGGCGCCATAATGCACTCCGAGGGTGGCAAAATGTCTTCCGAGGGCGACACGATGTTTTCCAAGGGCAACACCATGTTTTCCGAGGGCGGCATGATGCTTTCCGAGGGCGGCATAATGCGCTCTGAGGGCGGCATGATGCCTTCCAAGGGCGGCATAATGCCTTCTAAGGGCGGCATAATGCGTTGTGAGGGCAGCAAGATGTCTTCTGAGGGTGTCAGGGTGCCTTTCAAGAGTGCTACGACGCTGACGGACGTCGGTAGACACAAGGGCGCCCTGGCGGCCTCCTGAGAACGCTACGGGCGGCAAATCCTTTGCAAGCACGGCGTCGCGGCGCCTTCGGCGCCGCGGTGCCCGAGGACGCCGTTTTCTAAGGCAGGGGGCTTCAGCCCCTACGACCCCTTTGGATCTACCACTGACCTGAGGCTTTTTTCCACCCACGGTCTGGGTTCAATATTACAAATTAGTTTTCCACGACCTAAAATTAAAATTTCCACGCCGCTTCGCGGCGTCCCATCGGTAACCATTATCATAACGAAGCCATCGCCATTGTCTTCGGTTCCTCGTAACGCTGAATTGAATGCACGGCATTTTTAGCTTCTTATCCTCTACAAGGCACGCCGCTTATATTTATGTGTTTTATTAGGCAAACACATACAAATTTCGCACCGCTTGGCGGCGCTAACAAGTACCTACTATAATATGCAGGGGCATAGTTTCTCCAGGAGGTAAAATGACCTCCCCCTTAAGGTTTTTCCGCTTCTGTCTCCAAACAAGTAAAGTTACGGCCATCAAACTTTTTAATTTTCCTAAATAATCATTGGGGACATTTCGAAATTTTTAAAATTTCAGCTCACCATGGGCGGCTCCAGGCGTGGTTGTGGTGGGCATGTTTGGGTTTTGAGCGTGACTCGGCTTTCTAAGGGAATCAGTTTCCATTCTTTAAAGGGAGTGTGCCTACTGTTTTGAACTGTCAAAATTATTTTTCCTACGATAAGTAGCTATTGTTGGGATGGTTGGATACGATAAAATTCACATCTGGAGCCCCTTTAGTTGAATTTTCACTTATATTGTTTTCGATTATTTTTCGTTTCGATATCGAAAAAACGATTCCCACTACGGTGAAGGTAAACAGAGGTAACAAATTGATACGTGAACGACGCACCTAAGACAAGCATGATGCATGCAAGCATGATGGCCGCCCGGGCTCTGTTGTTCGGGAGCTGCTATCAGCGCACACGAGCTGTTTGTTCGAATTGCTATTGGCCGGTGATAACGATATGCTAGCAGTGTAATCGATAGTTGCAGTGCTTTTAGTAGTGGGAAGCCATCTGGAGTCTACCCGATAACTTTTTGCTCCCAAGCAAATTCCTGGAGTCTTTGAATATCTCAGCAACTAGGGTGAATCTGGAGAAATGATGTAGTGGTTCAATTCAGAAAATTGTGTTCTATAGACCAGTGTCAATAACCCCAACTAAGCGATGTGAGTAGGCACACTCCCTTTAACCGTTGTAGATACGAGCCTACGACTTCCACACCTTTCCTTACTGCTTTTTGTAGACATGGTACATTTGTTTTTATTGAGCATGGGCGCCTTCAGGGACGTATTTTTGGGAGGCATTTTGGGTCACTGGTATTTCATCGAAATCGGAAAGATAAGAATTTCGAACTCAATGCACCTTTTTAGCTGTTCTTTACTCACCTTGTGTGTGTGTTTTATATTTTTTTTATATCCCACAGGCGACTCCAGAAATGTTTTTTTTTGGGGGGGGGGGCAAGTTTATACACACATGGTGTTTAGTAACTCAAAACGTTATTTTGCGGTGGACTATCTCGTGTAATATCATCTGCATGGATCACAATTGTATTTTATAGCATAGGCGATTCCAGGGGTGGGACGCAATTGCATGGCCCAATGTTATGAGCGGCTCCAGGGATTAAATTAGGGGGGAGTTGTGGAACCACGACGTGTAACTACATAGCATTGCGATAGCTCAATATTTATTTTAACAAAAAAATCAACTTGAAACTTGGTGACCTGTTTTAACAAAGCCTTGCACACGTTTCATATATATATGTATATATATATATTAGGGTGACCCCTTTTGTACGCTTTTTCCGAAAACCTTTGCTCCATAAGTCTCAAATGATGTATTCGAGGGTGCTGATCACGAATCTGGCATTTATTTTTGAAAATTCGAAAATTTTACGATAGCAGTAATCGATTGAAAATTCGAAATTTTGAGATTTTTTGACATTTCTTGCCGAAAAGGGGGCATAATTTTTTAATGGGTAGCGTTTATGTTTATGTTACGTCGCTCACAGGTAATGAAGAACAATCATTTTGGAGCAGATCAGCGCCAAGAAAGCACCTCTAAGTGGTTTCAAAGTCATACAATTTTGATTTTTGTACGACCCTGTTAACTGAATTCCAGATATCCCTGTGATTTATATTTCGTTGGGGTGACCCCTTTTGAACGTTTTTTGCTGAATATATTTTCTATATCAGTTTTATCAGATGTAATCGATTGCGCTGATCACGATTCTGTGGTTTGTGTGGAAAAATGATTTTTTGCTTGTTTGTTTTCGAGACGATTGAATGTTCTCAGTTATGTAATTGAAACCCTTTTTTCGTTTGGCTAGTTTTTTGCGAACAAATCACAAGCATAATCACATAACAATCATATCACAATCGTATCACAACCACTGTATCCGACAAGAACTGGTCACAACAGCCTCACGGGACTAGTACCGACTAAGGATCACATCAGTAGAAATATCACCACCGATCGCAGACACACTACGGCCTGCCTGCTCGATAATCAGAAACTCTTTTTAGTCACCTGGCCACTGTGCCGGCTTCTAAAGGCCCTCTTATTGAGGGACAGGCCGTCCTGGCGCTCTACCCCGCTGACAGCTGCAGTGGCTTCGGTAGTGAGTTTTACCGCACGTTCAGTGGACTGTGTGTGTGATGGCACGCCGGTTTGTAGTCGGTCATCCTTGAGTCGCTCTATCTCTGCGGCTTCCTTGTTCTTGGTGAACGGGGGCTCAACGTCAGCGCCTTTCTCGACAAGTGATCGAACGTCCACCAGATCTGTGTATTTTTGCGCCTCTGTGTCAATCACTGGGGCACGAAACAGTCGAACCTGCTGGCCGCTGTCCTCTTCAGTGTTGGTCTTGGTGCTTCGAATGACCTGGATGAGGTCTACTGCCTCTGATCGAACGGCAGCGTCGTCGTCACCAAGCATCCCCAGGAGCATGTTCTCCGCGTGTACCATAAAGGTGTTGCGCTTCATGTTCTTCATGATGACTTCCAGTGCTTCCCCCGTGAAGTTCTCCCTCTGACGACGAAGAGAGTCATACATGTGGACAGGCGCGTGTACAGCATCTGGCCTCTGCTTGATTTGCATGACGACAGGTACGTATACACACACAACGTACCGTGCCAGAGTCGCCAGCCCTGGTGTTGGTTCGGCCTGCGCCATGTAATAGCGCAGCAGCCTGCTCTGTGCTGTGTACCAGCGTGACATACACAGGTTGCCATGGCGCAGGTGCGCCACATCACCTGCATCGCCGGTGACCACGGCCTTCGCGCACCTGTACAGCAGCTTCATGTCGTTGCTGAGGGCTTTCTCCGTCTCTGGAGACATCGCTGGAAAATCGTCGCACTGAATGACGGGAAACTTCACGACTTCCTGCGAGTGCACATCTCCCGCAAGGCACTTTCCGATTGGGCCAGCGAAGGTTCCTGGTCCAGTGGATCTCTCATCAATCCAATGGAAGAGCGCCCGATATGGAAGTTCCGCCTGGTGGCAGAGACAGACAATGCGTCCGAGTGGCCTCCCGAGCAGAGCTTCAAAATGAGCCATCCAGCCGTTCTTGAATCCGGTCACTTGAGCGGTGCCGTCACCCCCGATGAACTTGATGCTTCCCAGGTCAACGCCGCGTGCCTCCAGGAACTCCTTCAACTTCTTTGCCACTTCACGACCGGAGTGCCCGTTGCCACAGGATAAATGCCCTATAAACACATCACCTGGCTCCATGTTGACACTGACGTTATGACGTTATGACACTGACGTTGACACTGACGTCTGCGCTCTGCCAGCCGGCCGGCACATCATGTCCGGTGTCGGCCAACACCGATGTGGGCTAGACCAGTCTGCAGCATATCCCACTCCTATTTCCAACTGGTAAGAAGTGATAGTCACAATACCACACGCATACTCGTACGCTGCTCGATGCACGCACACGTCTACCATGCTCGCCTGCTTTCGAACACATGCCCATATTTAGATAGAAACGCAAACGCTTGCATCGCGTTTTTCGATACCGAACCATATTCAACAATTAATACTTTCAAAACGCACGTTCACATACTAATAATCAATATAAATAGCTATGACTGATCTACAAGTTATGTCGATGAATTGCAGGGGCCTCTCAGGACAACAGAAAAGGAGAGACGTTCTAAATTATTTAAGAAACTCTAGATTTGATGTCATCTTGTTGCAAGACACCCATATTACTACGAAGTCATTGAACAGTTTTGATACCTTGTGGTCAGGGAAGTGTTATCACGCTTGTAAAACATCTAATAGCAGGGGCACTTCAATATTAATCAGGCGAAACCTACAACATGATATAATATCAGAAGCCTATGGGCCTGATGGAAATTTCGTGGCCATCGTTTGCAAAATATATTCAAATACATACACAATACTAAGCATTTATGGTCCAAACGAAGACTGTCCATCATTTTTCAAAAGCATCGACCTTCAGTTGCAGCAGTTTCCCCAAGACAACATAATTATTGGCGGGGACTTCAATTTCGTTATAAATCATCTGAACGACTCTAACTATATTCGCGATAACAATACAAACGCTAAGGCAGAGTTTATTGAAATAACACAAAAACACAACTTAATAGACATATGGAGACATCAACACCCAAACGATCGTGAGTTTACTTGGATGAAGCGCAACCCTTTAAAGTATGGCAGAATAGATATGTTGTTTATAAGCGATCACTTAGTTAACTATGTAGGCGAGACCAGTATCTCAGCAGGTTATAGAACTGACCACAATGCAATTAACATGTCTATCAAAATAACAAATGAACCACGTGGACCAAGAATATGGAAGTTTAACGATTCTCTATTAGAAGATGAGGTTTACGTATCCACAATCAAGGCATTTATAATTGAGACAGTTCAGCAGTATGCGAATCCAATATATTCAAACTTGTATATTTCTAATTATTTGAATTTTGGAGAGATACAGTTTACTATTTGCATTAAACTATTCTATGAAACACTATTGATGTTGATTAGAGGTGAAACCGTAAAGTATTCCAAGCGAAGGGCAAGAAAACTCCGAGAGGAGGAGCAAGAGGTAATAAGGATTATAAACCAAATACGAACAACCTTTGCTATTAGCGGGGAAGAGCGTGATGCGGACAGACTTACATCAGCACAAAAACAACTTGAACAAATTCGAGAGCCAAAAATTAAAGGACTAATCACAAGGTCAAGAGTACGTTGGTATGACGAAGGGGAGAAATGTTCGAAGTATTTTTTGTCTTTGGAAAATGCAAATGGAAAACGTAAATCAATACAAACACTTAAAGTCAATGGTCAAGTGTTTACGCAGAAGAAGGATATAATTTCAACAATTAGCCAGCAACTTGGTGAAAGATACAAGGCTGTTGGTCTCGCTAATGATTCTGGCGTAACTAGTTTCCTTCGTCGAAATATTAAAAATAAACTTAGTGATGAGCAAAAACAAGCATTAGAACAACCTATCTCACTTAATGAATTAAGCGAAGCTCTAAATTCTATGAAAACTGGAAAATCGCCGGGATCAAACGGGTTCACCGCAAGCTTTTTCAAACACTTCTGGGATCACTTGGGTACCTTTCTGTTCCGGTCTCTTCAGCAAAGTGCAGCAGAAGGCTCATTTCCTCGAACCCACAGAGAAGCTATTGTAACTATGATACCCAAAGCCGGAAAACCATTGGATACAATTAAAGGATGGCGACCCATTTCTTTACTAAATGTAGACTTTAAAATAATTTCAGCGTCCATAACAAACCGGTTAAAACGTGAAATGAGCAGCATAATATCGCCATCGCAATCAGCTTATATTAAAGGACGTTGCATTGCTGAGAACAGTCGGTTAGTGTATGACGTGATAAATATGGTAAATTATTAAAAACGTACCTGTGTCATAATGGCAGCAGATTTTGAAACGGCTTTTGAAAGCGTTTCGTGGGATTTCTTATTACGGACGCTAGAGTGTTGCAATTTTGGACACCAATTTAACAATTTAATTCAGCTTGCTTATCTGAACAAAAATAACTTCGCAAGAATTCTTATGGATGGATATTTGGGAGAAAATATAAATATGAATCGCGGAATAAGACAAGGAGACCCCGTTTCAGGATACCTCTTCAATATTGTAGTAGAATCATTGGCTAATCAATTAAAGCAGTCGACAGAAATACGCGGTATCACATTGTATAACGAAATAGAAGTACGTCTTTCCCAGTATGCAGATGATTTAATTTTGTTTCTTGATGATCGACCAGAATCGATTACTAGTGCTATTTCTGAAATAAATGAGTTTTCATCCATGTCAGGTTTACAACTAAATGTTGATAAAACAAAATGCCTTCCTATTGGAACACATTCAGTTTGTCCAGAAAGTCATTTACATGGGATACAATACGTAAATGAGTTGAAAATATTAGGTATAGTTTTTAATAAAAACAACGAATCAATATTTACATCGAACCTAAAGTACAGATTACCCTTAATTGAAAAGGAAATATTGCAATGGAAGAGAAGACATATTACACTAATTGGTAGGATTACTGTGATCAAATCTTTGCTTATATCCCAAATGGTTCATTTGTTTTTAGCATTACCTTCACCCCCTAAAAAAAGACATTAAGAAAATTGAAACAACACTTTTTCGATTTCTATGGGGAGATAAAAATGACAAAGTTAAGCGAACAAAAATTATTCAAGGGCGCGAGGATGACGGATTAGAAATGATTGACGTTAGTAGCTTTATTAAAAGTATGAAGGTAACATGGCTAAGAAGACTGAATCAATCACAACACGACTGGTCCACTATATTACGGAAAAAACTGCCCCCCATTCAAGAACTGCTAACATACGGCACGAAAGCTCTCAAAAAAGTTAGAAATAATATACAAAATCCTTTTTGGAAAGAGGTAATTGAAGCCTGGAGCGATTATTGTGCATTAAGTCAACCTCGTAATAATCAAATATTAACAGAAAAACTTTGGTTTTCCAATGCATCAAAATTTAATACGTGTATAATAAAAACGTGGGATAGCAAAGGACTAAGATTTGTTGCAGACCTTATAAATAATACAACAGGAACACTATATACAAAAGACGAGTTAGAAGTTGTGTATGGCATTCGTATGACATTTCTTTGCTATACGTCCCTTATAAGAAGTCTTCCAAGTATCGTTAAGGAGACGAATTATAAATCACTAATAGTATATCCTCTTATACCGCACAAAATAAGCTTAGTAAATAGTAATGCTAGAATATCACGGCTAGCATATAAGGAATATATTTCATGTCTAAGAAACAAATACGAAAAATCACAGAAAAACTTGCAAGATAAGTGGATGAGAGATGTCGGTCATTTCCGCCCTGGAACCATGTTAGATATAAGTAATGTTACTAAAAATACCTATATTCAAGCATTTCATTTTCGTTTAGTTTCGAGGATTATGGCAACCAACAAATTTTTACACATCATCGGCAAAGCTGAAGACGACCTATGCTCGTTTTGTTCTGCCCATGTGGAAACTCTATACCATCTATTCTGGGAGTGCATGGAAGTTCAAACCTTTATTACAACAACTGCACACATCCTTAGATTTAACTTCGGTTTCGTTTCCCACACAAGTAAAAAAACATGGTTTTTCCCAAATTTGGATGAGTGTGAAGATATTCAAATACTTATAAACTCGATAGCAAAGATGACTATATATAGCGCCAGACATAATAATTGTAAACCATCAATACAGCAATTCGTGAATACTCTTAAATTAGAAGCCGACAAGGAGTTCCATTCAGCTAGATTAGCTGGTAACATAACTGAATTCCATGGCAAATGGAAGCAGTTGAAGTCAATTCCGTTAATACATATGATTGATATTGCAACAACATAACACAATATTAAGTACAAAAACAAATAATTATAATACAATACTACATAGTAATAAATGTAGTATTACACAATATAGTATACTAACATATATTAATACCATACAACAAAGTATAATAACATATTAATACCATACAAACCGCATTATTGCAACAACATAACACAATATTAAGTACAAAAACATATAATTACAATGCAATACTACATAGCAATACATATAGTATTATACAATATAGTATAATAACATATATTAATACCATACAACAAAGTACAGTAACATAACAATACCATACAAACCATATTATTCAATATAGTATAATAACATATACTACAATATAAAATAATACCATAAAAATACAGCATACACGCCTCCGCCTTCCGGCATTCTGCCTCCGGCCCGTCCTTCCCAGGCCGCCCCAAAGCACCGCATGCTGCGGCTGCTGCTGCTGCTGCTGCTGCTGCCGCTGCCGCCGCCGCGGCTGCTGTCGTTGCTGCCGCCCCCGACCGTTGCGCTTGCCCAGTGTGCCGATGCGATAGCTTATACTTATAGTGAACTAGACGCCTGATTGGTTGCGAGCGTCGTTCGGGTGGGCTGGTATGTAATGCTGTGTAGGATGATGCGTTTTTGTAATATTTCGGAAGATATTTTGTAATCTTTTTTTGAAACTGTTGATGTGGAAGCGTGAAGCGGGTGTTGTGATTGTGTGCTTTGTTTTTTGTATGTAAATACACCACCGGCGGGAGCCGGATAAAGTGAAAAAAAAGAAGAAAAAAAAAGACACTGACGTTATGCACTTTGCCTCCTGCAGATCTCGACTGATCGTCTCTTCCGTCGCAGAACACTGCTGTGCAGCCTGCAGCAGCATCCGTCACCATGTTCAGCTTCTCCATCCTGCTCTTATCCAAAGCAGTTTGTACTTTCTTCTTTGTGATGACATTGTCCGAAGAAGATCCTTTCAAGACAGTGCCGTCAGTATTTTGGCTCCCTTCCGGGCGCCGACAGCGCCGCTGTCGAGTGCTTCTGCGACCCCTACCAGATTCACCGGGTCTTGCCGACTTGTGCTGGTTTTTCGACGTTGTCGCTCAGATGGCACGTAGTCATCGTCATCAACGTCGTTCTTCACAGTTGTGTCGGTGTCATCTTCAGATTTGACCATTGTGATGTGCCGCTTAGCTGACTTTTTCGCGGGTCGTTCAGGAAGACATTGCTCTGTGATGCCGCTGCTGCTGTCCGTTGGTGTATTCCTGCTGGTGCTTTCTTCCGTACCTGTAAAATAACAGCGATTCAGTTTTATGGCTTCCTTATTAAGCACTGAAAATCGATCAAACTAAAAAACATTTACAATCTCTGAAAACTGCACACTGTCGAATTTGTTTCATGCAACTACGATTATCAGAAACACAACGCACAGAAACGAAATATCCCCCCCGCACTGCTTACATTTCCTCGTAACGCGAAGCTTGGCAGCAGCAGCGGCAGCCACTTTCCTGGTCTCCCTTCTTCCCCAGTGTTGAGTCGTCTCCGCATCCAGGTCACCAATCCTCTGCCGCCGTGGGCCTCTCTGATCTTCAAGGAATTTTCTGTCTTCTTCGAGCTCAGGTGGCTGGCCAACTTTTGAGACGTCAAATAGAGCGGATACATCGATGCGCATCCTTTCAGAGCAAGTGCTCTGCGTTAGCTTCATTTTTCGTAGGGCCACTTTCTGATCCCACAGCGCGGAAATGCGTTTTTCCACAACGTCACGGCGCTGTGCAGGAATGGACGCCTTTTCCCATATCGCCAGCACCTCCATCGCCACCGCCGTCATACAAGACTTGATAGAAACAAATTTTTCCAACACCTTTTTCTCGTGTACCTTCTCTATTCTCATCTTCAAAAGTCGACCCAAAACATCCCCAATAGTGGGAAGCACGTTGTCAGAAAGATCACATGGCAGTATCTCCAGCTGAGGATCAGCTTCCTTCAGTTTCTTACGAAGTTGCGCCTCTTCCATGGCAAGCTCTTCAGACAGCCATGCGATGTAATGAACGTCGATGATCAGGCACGGTATTTTCACAACAGGGCTGTCACTTTGGAACACCAAACTGGATCGGACAAAATACAGCTCGCACGATTTTGAAACCCTCCTTCCTCATCTTCAAAAGGCGACTCAAACCTTCACCTTAAAAAGAAAACACTGTAGAAAGACCGCATGCAGTGTCTTAAACTGAGAGTCAGCCTCCTACAGTTCTTACGAAGTAGCGCTTCCTTAGAAGTAGGTGTTTCTTATACCTAGATGCATGCGATGTAATGTATGCCAACGATCAGTCACGATATAAACAATACACCGCAAGGCTATTACTTGGAATTCAGTAAACCGGGTCGTACAAAAATCAAAATTGTACGACTT
>JAXIVJ010018101.1:0-24256 GCA_036785665.1 Chirona hameri | reverse complement strand
GACTAGGTCATTCTGTCTGGCTGTCTCCGACTAGGCCATTCTGTCTGGCTGTCTCCGACTAGGTCATTCTGTCTGGCTGTCTCCGACTAAGTCATTCTGTCTGGCTGTCTCCGACTAGGTCATTCTGTCTGGCTGTCTCCGACTAGGTCATTCTGTCTGGCTGTCTCCGACTAGGTCATTCTGTCTGGCTGTCTCCGACTAGGTCATTCTGTCTGGCTGTCTCCGACTAGGCCATTCTGTCTGGCTGTCTGGGACATGTTGCCTGTCCGACCGACCTGATTGTTCTCGGGCCGGAGGGTGCTCTCACCCCAGTTGCAGCACACGTGGGTGGGAGGAGCTCGCAGCGGGTGACGCCCGCCCGTCTGGCCTCCCCGCTGAGACCGAGCTGTCAGTGAGCTGGTGCAGCCCCCTGTCAGCCGTACCATCAGATCAGACGGAGCTGTCAGTGAGCTGGTGCAGCCCCCTGTCAGCCGTACCATCAGATCAGGCGGAGCTGTCAGTGAGCTAGTGCAGCCCCCTGTCAGCTGTACCATCAGATCAGGCGGAGCTGTCAGTGAGCTGGTGCAGCCCCCTGTCAGCCGTGCCATCAGACCAGACGGAGCCGTCAGTGAGCTGGTGCAGCCCCCTGTCAGCTGTACCATCAGACCAGACGGAGCTGTCAGTGAGCTGGTGCATCCCCCTGTCAGCTGTACCATCAGATCAGGCGGAGCTGGGAGCGTCGGTACCGTGCTGCGAGACGTGCTGCTTCGTCAGCGGAGTTTGGACGCCCCAGCAGCCTATATCTCCCAACCGGACGCCCCCTGTCAGCCCTTCTCTCCTCCCACAGCACCGGCAATCTAGACCCCACACTCCTGTCTTCCCCCAAGCGACTCCAACAAGCAATATCCCTCCCTCCGTCCATTAGCCTAACTAGTAACTACACAGACGTAAACTTT
Organism: Chirona hameri; assembly: GCA_036785665.1. Lineage (NCBI taxonomy): Eukaryota > Metazoa > Arthropoda > Thecostraca > Balanomorpha > Balanidae > Chirona > Chirona hameri. The sequence continues at coordinate 23,321 of JAXIVJ010018101.1, read as the reverse complement.
CTATTCTGTGACTCATCATTCTACATATTCAGACCTGCCCATTCCTATTCGAGTTTGATCATGGAAAGCCCCTCCCTCGCCATCCTACCCAACCTGAACAAACCCTCCGAAGTTATTGTATTCCTGTTTGACTGCACAGCACCTCTCCTTCATCCCACGCAGTATGGCCAATCCTCAGAGCTCTGTTATTCCTCCTTGACAACGGCAGGTCGCTCCCTCCTATCCCCCACCCACTCTGGCCAAACCTTCCCCAGCTGTACCGTACACTGACCCTGCCGTCCTGCCCTCCCCCAGCTGTACCGCACACTGACCCTGCCCGTCCTGCCCTCCCCAGCTGTACCGCACACTGACCCTGCCCGTCCTGCCCTCCCCAGCTGTACCGTACACTGGCCCTGCCCGTCCTGCCCTCCCCAGCTGTACTGTACACTGACCCTGCCCGTCCTGCCCTCCCCAGCTGTACCGTACACTGCCCCTGCCCGTCCTGCCCTCCCCAGCTGTACCGTACACTGACCCTGGCCGTCCTGCCCTCCCCAGCTGTACCGTACACTGACCCTGCCCGTCCTGCCCTCCCCAGCTGTACCGCACACTGACCCTGCCCGTCCTGCCCTCCCCAGCTGTGCCGTACACTGACCCTGCCGTCCTTCCCTCCCAGCTGTACCGTACACTGACCCTGCCCGTCCTGCCCTCCCCAGCTGTACCGTACACTGGCCCTGCCCGTCCTGCCCTCCCCAGCTGTACCGTGCACTGACCCTGCCCGTCCTGCCCTCCCAGCTGTACTGTACACTGACCCTGCCCGTCCTGCCCTCCCCGGCTGTACCGTACACTGACCCTGCCCGTCCTGCCTCCCCAGCTGTACCGTACACTGGCCCTGCCCGTCCTGCCCTCCCCAGCTGTACCGTGCACTGACCCTGCCCGTCCTGCCCTCCCAGCTGTACTGTACACTGACCCTGCCCGTCCTGGCCTCCCCAGCTGTACCGTACACTGACCCTGCCCGTCCTGCCCTCCCCAGCTGTACCGTACACTGACCCTGCCCGTCCTGCCCTCCCCAGCTGTTCCGTACACTGACCCTGCCCGTCCTGCCCTCCCCAGCTGTACCGTACACTGACCCTGCCCGTCCTGCCCTCCCAGCTGTACTGTACACTGACCCCTGCCCGTCCTGGCCTCCCCAGCTGTACCGTACACTGACCCTGCCCGTCCTGCCCTCCCCAGCTGTACCGTACACTGACCCTGCCCGTCCTGCCCTCCCCAGCTGTACCGTACACTGACCCTGCCCGTCCTGCCCTCCCCAGCTGTACCGTACACTGGCCCTGCCCGTCCTGCCCTCCCCAGCTGTACCGTACACTGACCCTGCCCGTCCTGGCCTCCCAGCTGTACCGTACACTGACCCTGCCCGTCCTGGCCTCCCCAGCTGTGCCGTACACTGACCCTGCCCGTCCTGGCCTCCCCAGCTGTGCCGTACACTGACCCTGCCCGTCCTGCCCTCCCCAGCTGTACCGTACACTGACCCTGCCCGTCCTGCCCTCCCACGCCAGTCGGGCGGCGATCAGTTCTGACATATACCGTCTGGGCTGGGCTCACACACCATACATGGCCCGAGCATTGCAGCAGGCCAGACAAACAGGCCTCTCCCAGCTCGTGACGCCTCCCAACAGATGCTACACGGAGCATACCTTCGGTAGCGCGTGGCTTTGATGTCGACATCGGGTCGACTTGAGAAGATGTGATCGGTCGGTTTTGATTGATCGTTTCTGCCAGATGCAATCTTGGGTCTTGGGGGAAGTTTTGTCTGGTCTAGAGAATTCAATAAACATTGTATCGGCCGGTGATCTGAGGTTTGAGTGAAGTCGAGGTATGTATGCGAACCAGGCTCGCCTGTCGATTTGGCCGTATGTTAAACGTCGCGGACTGACATAGTCTTGACTGAGTATGTTAACTGGCATGGAGTCACAGCGCCTTGTCGGCGACTTCCATATGTACCAGGGCATGTCCAGGTGCGGTATGTATCGACGGCATGCATCTGTAGTAGAGCTGTCAATCGTCTATGTTTGCCCAAGTTCACAGTCTAGCCAATTTAACTGTCTGAGCCCACACGGGTCTATGCAATAATTGCTATAAAAAACCTACACTAGCTTGCGCCTATAAGCATGTTAACTCCAAAATATGGTGATGACATTTTTTGTGAATGCTTAAAGCTGCTTTGAGAGGCTTAAATAGAGGCCAGGATCACGAACTTAAATCATTTCTACAAATTCGACCAAGCTTCTTTTATTTTCCATTTACGTACACTAAAAAAACCTACAAAAACCCACAGAACTACAAGTTCTCCTCCAAGCTCACCCAAAGCCATATACAACCCACACGCCCTACGGGCCATACACGTGGCAGCTCTAGTCTCCACCCCCCCCCCCCCGTGCACCCCGCTGCTTCGCGACCGATGCACGGTCACCAGTGTTGATTTTGTCTGCACCGCGCGTCACAGGGTCGGGTCGCCCCGGATGTTGGTGCTGTGAGGGTGGCAGTGGCGGGTGCAGACAGTCATTTGGAACTGGCGTGACGTTATACACGTATCAGGCTCCTTTTGTCAGGTCTAGCATGTCTAGACTCCAGAACGGCAGAGTGGCATGTCGAAAGGTATATGGTTAATGCAATATCATGTTTATCAATAATACATTGACCACAATTTCTTCATGAATGTACTAAGTTATCCATCATTAGTATTGTATGATGTTAAACGACATTATCATTGTTTTACGATGACCTCTGTATGACAAGATGACTAAATGTAATATTCTCGTAAATGGTGCACGGTTCATTGTGAACGGTAAGCAACTAAACTAAAGTGCACAATTATTTATTTTGTGTGTTCATTTGCCGGCATTTATCGGCCGCTTGCTGAAAAATCAAGCCCGCTATATTGCTAAACCTCCAGAGCTTACTATTATTCGAAATTTATATTTTCTGTAATTAATTGTATATAATCAGGCTGCAATAATATACATTTATATTATTGAATGGTAACAGGCATTGCCGGTGGCGCCGTCAAGTCGCCGACCCCACTGGACACTTAGGTCGATGTCTGGTGAGGTTTCGGCTCGCGGGAGAGCGGCCTGTCAGCTGCAGTCTGAAAGGCACTCTGACATTCCCGGTCACCAATAATTCCGAGCACGTCTGAAACCGACCCTGAACCGAACAATTGCACAACCGCCCTCGACACGGCGCGCCCTGCCAAATTTAGCGGCCGATCCTACTTCAACGGCCAGTTTACCGAACGTTTTCTGGCGACCGGAATACTCCACCTATTTCAGCAACTGGCATTTCCTTTCATTTTCGGCAACTAACATTCACCTCCAACTTCAGGAGACGAACTGGAACCTTAAGCAACACATCCAACGTATACGTTTAACGTACTGCTGGAATATTCCGTCACTTTCATCGGGACTGCCGCATGAACATGAAAACAATTCGAGGTCCGAGGTTATTTCGTTATTAACGTCCGAGGTTATTTCGCAACACGGTAGCAACATGTCAGCTTCCGCCTGTGTGCTTGCCGTGCAGCAAATACAGGGCTGTGGCAGCACAAACCAACAATTGCCTGTTCCCCTCATGAGCTGCCCCGCCTCGTGCTGTTTAGACGCGCCTTGCTTGGTGTTTACGAGCAGTTACTGGCCGTGGGTAGTGCCCAAACGAGCTGTGGGTCTGCCTCTGCATCCACGCCGCCTGCAGGGAGGCTTTATCGTCGGCGGCGCTGCGGTCTCCGCTGGTGCTGTCGCTAGGCAGAAACGGGGAGTTTAACAGACGGTACACGGATGGACCATGGGGCATTACAACTGCTATCACCATATGTTGGCACACTTATCTTTTTGTTGTTACATGCTGCGGGGCAGTAACGTATCACATACTTGTAAATATACACACATAAGCTAGTCTTATGAGATGAGCGTCATATAACCTCAGTAATTGCGACGCCTCTAAGCCCAATTAATCATAATCGTAGTCCTATGTGACGTATGCTTTGGCTCTATGACCGTCACAAGCGAAAACTTTCCCATTAGACCAATGCTGATGGTGTGTTTCTGTTTGTGTTTCCCAGGAGGTGCCAAGGGAGCGCCTGGTGAACGTGGACTTCTGGTAAGTCCACCCACAAAGACCGTAAAGCCATAATGACTAGTATCCGCCCCGCCCTGACTAGTATCCGCCCTGCCCTGACTAGTATCCGCCCCGCATTGGCATTCGGCATTGCCGAGCATATTTCGCAGCAACAAACGCTTTGGTTTGGGAAGAGTTTCTACATGCTGCACTTGATAGCGAATGTCAGTTATTCCGTATCCTGTATCGGTCACCCCAGTGGCTGTGACCTACATGTCACCCCAATGACTAATTACTGTATACCTTATAGGTCAACCCAGTAAAGAGTCCAAGTGCCATATAGGTCAGCACGCGCCGGAGCCCCGCTGCCTGCACAGCAATCAAGGCACGATTGTTCGAACAGTCACCCGAGGGCGCGCTCACTCGTGAATGCAGCCAATAATGACGCGTTGAGCCGGCTGAAGTGGCCGGCGGCTGCCGCCGTCTGCTCAGCTATTGTCCGCTGACACCGCCCCTGATTTGTTGCAGGGACCCCCGGGCGAGGCGATAGTGGGCCCTCGGGGCCCGCCGGGCCCCCCGGGACCTCCCGGGCCCACCGGCAAGGAAGGCTCCGGCTACGACGGGGTAGACGATGAGGTGAGTAGATGTTGAAAGAGAAGGGAAAGTAGTTTGGAAATCAGTATTGGGTTGTGTTTATGTTCTTGCATGCAAGTAAGTCATCAAATTAAGAAAGCTACGAGTACTTGGGTTGTTGATGTTGACAGTCATTTGCAGTAGGCTTGTCGCATCACACATTGCGGTATGCTTTGATTCAGCCTTGAATCTGGGCCGAACATGACGGGACAGTCTAAACAGCTTCCATATTTCATCCATCTCTACATCAGCAGAAGTAAATCACGGACTTACCCACCTTTATCACCTGCGTGGGTATATTGCATCATCCGCGCTGTTCTGCTCTCCCACGGCCACTGAGACGGCGTCGTCCACAATGTTCTCATCTCTGTGTACTGTATCAACTCCGAGGACATCGCTTGTCCTTTCCCCATTCTAGTCTATTTTGGTCTATTCTGGTCTATTTCTAGTCTATTTTAGTGTACTATTGTCTGTGTTTGTCTATTTCTAGTCTATTTTAGTGTGCTCTTGTCCATTCTTGTCTAATTATTCCATTCCTTAAAACTAGCTCGAGGTTATGTTGCCACCGGGGTCAGCTCCGGTACCGATGTGGTGCTGAGCTCGTTGTCTGATGTAGCCGTGAGAGGAGACGGGCCAGGAAAGTCAGTGTCCCCTACCCCTCCCTTCTGGTGCCGCCGACCTCCCCCCCCGCGCCATAGACCTCCCACTGTGGAATGCTTGTGTCCATCTACTTTTCCGGCAAGCAGCTTGGCGGCGGAGTTATTTTCGGATGGGGGCGGGCAAAGAAATCCAGAGGCCCCCTTGGCCAAAGCCCTCCCCCTCCACGGCCAAATCCCCCCCCCCCCCCCCCCACAAAAAATGGCGCGAAATAGTATATCCTCGGATTTAGGCCACTATATTTTGCTGGGCCTCTAAATGGTCCAAAAAACGTCGGGCAGGCCCATGTTGAAGTATCAGGCCTTCCGAGGGCCCCTATAGGCCTTCCAAAGGTCCCTCAGGTCTACCGAGGGCCCTCCCAGGCCGACTGAGGCCTTCTGTCGGACTTAGAGGGCCCCTCGGGCTGGCTGGGTGCACCTCGGGGCCCTCGGTCAACTTCTTGGAGGGCCCCTCTCTCAAATTTATGGGGCAAAATCATATGTTTGCCCCCCCCCCCCAACTTCTTGTGTGTGTGTGGGGGGACAGCTGCCCCCCCCCCCCTTATCCGCCGCCACTTCCGGCAAGGCGCCGCCGCGTCGGGCGTCGGGTGCTCGGTTTATACCAAGACGCGCCTAATGCCCTGTGAATGCCAACCGTGGAGGACAACAGCAGAGGATCTGGCGACAAATTGTGCAGTTGTCTGCGTGTGGCGACAGTATATGTTTCGGGTGGTCTACGAGTATGTCTATGCGGCGGCCACCCACGTCCCAGTGCATCCAAAGAGTTTGCTTGCCTGTGAGGGCCCTCCCGGCGACTCAAACGAACGCGCCTGTGGGTGGTGGATGGCAGGTGTGACCAGGCAGGTGTGACCTGTGACGCGCAATGGCCGCGCCACCATGGGGGCAGGGGTGGCAGACTGCCACCCCTGCCGTGACACTGGGGTGGCATTGCCGCCCCTAGAATTTAGTCCACCGTCAAAATTTTACCGCAGCTGTTTTGTCAAAATTGGGGATTCCGTCCGAGCTGTGAACATATATATGGAACCGTTCCCTTCGTCGACCAATACAAATTTTAGTCACGTTTGTCTATATTGCTATTCAAACTATTATATTTAGTCATGACCATAATATTCGCCAGTTTGACCGCAACTTTCGCTCTGTATCGGGTAATGTAAGGCCGTGTTCTGGCTGTGCCGCAATCCCCGGATTCCCTGGGGAGTCCGGGGATTCCGGCACGGCCAGCTTATCACAGGCGAGCTTTCCCGGGGATTCCCTGGAATCCTCGCGGGAATGTGCGGCCAGAACACACGGTAAATTGACTTATCTAACCGAGAGCACGCCAATGCCACAGCTGTACCATCGCCACTGGGCGGGGCAAGACAGGGTGGCGGCAACGAGCAGAGCAGGGCCAATCAGGGCAGGGCAGGGTATGGCGGGACAGGACAGGGAGGGACAGGACAGGGCGGGACAGGGCAGGACAGGGCAGGACAGGGCAGGACAGGACAGGGCAGGACAGGGCAGGACAGGGCAGGGCAGGACAGGGCAGGACAGGGCAGGGCAGGGCAGGGCAGGGCAGGGCAGGGCAGGGCAGGGCAGGGCAGGGCAGGACAGGACAGGACAGGACAGACAGGACAGGACAGGACAGGGCAGGGCAGGGCAGGGCAGGGCAGGGCAGGGCAGGGCAGGGCAGGACAGGACAGGGCAGGACAGGGCAGGACAGGACAGGACAGGACAGGACAGGGCAGGATAGGGCAGGACAGGGCAGGACAGGACAGGACAGGGCAGGATAGGGCAGGACAGGGCAGGACAGGGCAGGACAGGGCAGGACAGGACAGGACAGGACAGGGCAGGGCAGGGCAGGGCAGGGCAGGGCAGGGCAGGACAGGGCAGGACAGGGCAGGACAGGGCAGAGGCAGGGCACGACATGGCAGAGACGAGAAGGGCAGGGCAGACACGTTATATTTTAATTAAAGAAATACAATATAATTAATGTTATCCCTTGCACAGCCGGGGTTCGCGCCAACCACATACTGTCGGGAGGGGGAGGGGGGCGAGTGGGTCGGATAGCCGCCCCCTCCTCCCGACTTAGGGGGGCGGATAGGATAGAGCGGATCTAAAAAACACGGTGTAGCGATAAGCGGAAAACGACGTTAGATAACTTGAAACAAGCTCTATCGAAAGTATACCGGCCATTTCTTAGGCCGGTAAATATTAAGGTCACCAGAGTTCATCAAAATATTTGTTTTGCCTATATATGGGTGTCTTTAACCCTATCCCCTGCGGGGGCAGATTCTGCCCCCCCCCCCTCCGGTGTTTTTTACTTGTCGCTTCTAAACCGTTAGGCCTAGCGTCTTGAAGCTTTGTGACGTTTCCCAAAATTGAATGGCGCGTGTTGTGTCAACTGTTCGAAGAAAAAAATCGGGCTAGCAGAGACGAACCCAGGCTCCTGTTTTGGGAGGGTGATACGAATGTTGTTGTGCGGCGCATACTTCCTTCGCAGTTTGCGGTACAATAAAAGCGTCAGAAACATTTTCGATGCAATATGCATCATACATACTGGGATTGTACATGTTGCTTGTCAGAGGCGCACTCAGGTGCAAACAATGGGAGGGGATACCCTACCTCAAATTAAGTCCAACTTCAAATTAGTAAGATGATAAAAAAAACGTTACTCGCATGGTCCCCCACCGCGTTGTTTTTCTGGATCGGCCTATGCGCAATATATTAAATTTAACAAATGACAGCAAATAATGCCCACATGTGACGTTCATGTCGTCCCAAACAATCACGAACAGCACAAATTTGTTATCAGAAAATCACCCCATTTTACATCCCCTGAATACGCCTACGATTTTTGTTTTGTATTTGTCTTTTGATATATTAAAGGCCAGTACATTTGAAGCTCAAAAACGTTTGGGGCATGCCAACCGGTCAGACGACATGGCCGCAATGACTTTAAAAAAATACCAAAATTTTCGTTTTTTTTTCTCTTGGCCCTCTATTTTTGACCTAACAACAATATTTTCGGGCTCCTAAAAGATGTTTGACCGCAACTTTCGCTCTGTATCGGGTAATCTAAGGCCGTGTTCTGGCCGTGCGGGCCGTGCGGGAATCCCCGATCCCGGATCCATGACGAATCGAATGGCGTTTTCCCCCATCGAAATCGACCGAGCGGTTCTCGAGATCTCTGGGGGGGGGGGCAGAATCATTAACGATTCGATTAATGCCCACATTCATCGGGTACGTTAACCTGCGGGGGGGGGGGGGGGGGTACCCCCCCCCCCCCCGCAGGTTAACGTAATTTTGACCGTCAGCAGGGAATAGGGTTAACAAAACCGTATATATATATCTCGACAGCTCAAAGAGTTAGCGACACACGTCATGTATTGCTACACACGTGTGTATAACTTCGTCTAATCATACGGTGCCGATAAATTTTGTAAGACGAAACGCGTCCACCGGGTGGTGTGTTTGCTGTTCCTATATGTCTTTATATGCCATAATTGTCTGGACATTAATAAACTTGCATGTTTATACCAATTACGAAATAATAACGAAATAATTTGACTTAATGCAGTACTTTACCTCTACCCACCGCAACATTCAAACATTGCCTTACATAGTGTTGCGGGTTCCTGTTCCTGCCTTTTAGGTAGCGTCGCCGTCTCTCATACCACTCCAGTTTGAAAACGAACCACTGCATTGTTCCACATGCTTTCACATGACCCTAATCATCATGGTTCTACATGGCCGTGCTGCCACAATCTGCACACCGATCCAATCCTGGCGCACCACCCGCAACCCCCATCACGACAAAAGCGAAGCCGGTTCCGCGCGCGGCTGGCGGTTTCCCTAAGGAACAGCGCCACTAAAATATTGTACAACCGGTACATATGTAAGAAACGAGTTTACTCGTTTCTTCTCTATTTCCTGTCCAACTTACTGAGTTCCAAGATTATGCTTACAGCAGCTATTATTTGCTAATTATAAATTGTCTACCATCTGAAAACGCGATATATAGTAAATTAATCGTGGGGTGCTAGTAATATTTTATGGGACCGGTATCAAAATAAAATGTGCTAAAATATTTGAAGAACTTGCAAAAATAGATATCTATCAGCTAATTAATAACACACAAATATAATGAAATGTGTTGGCTTTTAATCTTGTTTGTCGCGACGTATATAAGCATTTTATACTTCCGTGACACTTTTGCCCAGTAGAGGATACATGCGTACCTACTCAGTCAATATTGCCACCCCTGACAAAAATCCGTGGCGCCGCCCCTGGTGACGCGCCTGTGGGTGGTAGATGGCAGGTGTGGCATGTGACCAGGTGTGACCAGACAGGTGTGACATGTGACGCGCCTGTGGGTGGTGGATGACAGGTGTGACATGTGACCAGGTGTGACCAGACAGGTGTGACATGTGACGCGCCTGTGGGTGGTGGATGACAGGTGTGACCTGTGACGCGCCTGTGGGTGGTGGATGGCAGGTGTGACATGTGACGCGTCTGTGGGTGGTGGGTGGCAGGTGTGACCTGTGACCAGGTGTGACCAGACAGGTGCGCCATGTGACGCGCCTGTGGGTGATGGATGACTAGCTGTTGTAGGTGTGACCCGCTGTCACACAATTTACCGTGATGTCATCGGAGGAGGCTGGGCTGGGCTGGTCACAATCCCTGTCCCTGATTGTCAGGCAGAGACGTCCGAGCTGTTCTTTTCTCCGCCCACACGCGTGTCACGAGGCTTGGTGCGGACGGCGGTCACTTGAGAGGCGTTTTGTGATGAAGTTCGCAGGAGTGTGCTGTTTTTGATTGAGGTCTGGAGTAGGTAGGTGTCACAGCAGATGTGTGTTTAGTGTGTGTGTTTGTGTCGGCGGAAACCTGCGGTGTGTTATGGGTAAACATTGGTTATCTTTAGCTGGGTTGTGTTTGCGTGATTTGACAGACAGGCTGAAGATACGGACTCTGGTCACGCCCAAGCGATGTCATCTGCCCTTATGGCACATTTTGTAGTGTATTTAGGGACGCCCATCATATCCTGTGTACCTATTGCGTTTATGTGGTGATGACCTCGTGACCATCCGAGTGTGAAGGTCTCGAAAATGACCTTATCGACGCTAGTAAAAAGAAACAATCACCATGTCTGCACAGAACACACCTCGACGACGGCAACTTGATCCCTGTTGAGGCAGAACATCACCCACGCGTTACCACCTCCTCCATTAGTTACCACCTCCATTAGTTACCATCACGAATACGTCACAATCGGTAGCAAAAAGTACCGTCTATCTATCCGGCGTGACCAATGAACCGATACGAAAATAACCCGTTAAACACTATACAGTCATACACACTACACACTTCACAGTCTTGCCAGCAATTTAAGAAATCACATTATCATCGGATGCCCTGAACTACAGTCCCTTTCCATCAGGCAAACGTGATCGTATCGACTGTCCAGTGTCCAGTGTCCACTCTAGGTAGCGATCATGGAAAGCTGAGGGACCACTAGTGGTGGCTGCGGACGGGTACGGAGGCGGGTACCGGCGATAACCGGGGAGAGCGGGGCGCGCGGGGTACCGTTTCTCGCGTGGTAGCCGCGTGGGAGCCGTGTGGTAGCCGTGTGGTAGCCGTGTGGGAGCCGTACGCACACAGTGGCAGCGGGTGACACTGCAGGCAATGCTTATCCGTGCACAATCTCGGTGGCACAAGCTCTGCTGTGCACGCACGATACAGGGGATGGTCGAGTCTGATGATTTTATGGCCTGCCCACGATGTCGAGTCGCACTTTATATGGCTGTCCGGGCAGCCTGAAAAGGATCTTTCCCCGTTAATGCGTATTGTGTCATACTCAGTTAAAAGTGGGCTATCTGAGTGTCGAAATTTTATCGCTTGATGTCTACAACCTGGCTATTAAACTGCACGCAGTAGGTATAAATAATAATTTATAGGGGAAATGGCATTTCACATAATGGACGGACCTAATGTCATTCCTTTTTTCCGAAGAAAGTGCGGCTCCCTCAGTTCACCGGTGTCCGAAAAACCTGCTTCTGTGCCTCGATTCTTACCTGGTCGCCACGGTACCTGCACTGCGGTGCCTCGATTGTTACCTGGTCTCCACGGTACCTGCACTGCGGTGCCTCGATTGTTACCTGGTCTCCACGGTACCTGCACTGCGGTGCCTCGATTCTTACCTGGTCTCCACGGTACCTGCACTGCGGTGCCTCGATTCTTACCTGGTCTCCACGGTACCTGCACTGCGGTGCCTCGATTCTTACCTGGTCTCCACGGTACCTGCACTGCGGTGCCTCGATTCTTACCTGGTCTCCACGGTACCTGCACTGCGGTGCCTCGATTCTTACCTGGTCGCCACGGTACCTGCACTGCGGTGCCTCGATTGTTACCTGGTCGCCACGGTACCTGCACTGCGGTGCCTCGATTGTTACATGGTCTCCACGGTACCTGCACTGCGGTGCCTCGATTGTTACCTGGTCGCCACGGTACCTGCACTGCGGTGCCTCGATTGTTACCTGGTCGCCACGGTACCTGCACTGCGGTGCCTCGATTGTTACCTGGTCTCCACGGTACCTGCACTGCGGTGCCTCGATTCTTACCTGGTCTCCACGGTACCTGCACTGCGGTGCCTCGATTCTTACCTGGTCGCCACGGTACCTGCACTGCGGTGCCTCGATTCTTACCTGGTCGCCACGGTACCTGCACTGCGGTGCCTCGATTCTTACCTGGTCTCCACGGTACCTGCACTGCGGTGCCTCGATTCTTACCTGGTCTCCACGGTACCTGCACTGCGGTGCCTCGATTGTTACCTGGTCTCCACGGTACCTGCACTGCGGTGCCTCGATTGTTACCTGGTCTCCACGGTACCTGCACTGCGGTGCCTCGATTCTTACCTGGTCTCCACGGTACCTGCACTGCGGTGCCTCGATTATTACCTGGTCTCCACGGTACCTGCACTGCGGTGCCTCGATTGTTACCTGGTCTCCACGGTACCTGCACTGCGGTGCCTCGATTGTTACCTGGTCTCCACGGTACCTGCACTGCGGTGCCTCGATTGTTACCTGGTCTCCACGGTACCTGCACTGCGGTGCCTCGATTCTTACCTGGTCGCCACGGTACCTGCACTGCGGTGCCTCGATTCTTACCTGGTCTCCACGGTACCTGCACTGCAGTGCCTCGATTCTTACCTGGTCTCCACGGTACCTGCACTGCGGTGCCTCGATTCTTACCTGGTCGCCACGGTACCTGCACTGCGGTGCCTCGATTGTTACCTGGTCGCCACGGTACCTGCACTGCGGTACCTCGATTGTTACCTGGTCGCCACGGTACTGCGGTGCCTCGATTGTTACCTGGTCTCCACGGTACCTGCACTGCGGTGCCTCGATTGTTACCTGGTCTCCACGGTACCTGCACTGCGGTGGCTCGATTCTTACCTGGTCTCCACGGTACCTGCACTGCGGTGCCTCGATTGTTACCTGGTCGCCACGGTACCTGCACTGCGGTACCTCGATTGTTACCTGGTCGCCACGGTACCTGCACTGCGGTGCCTCGATTGTTACCTGGTCTCCACGGTACCTGCACTGCGGTGCCTCGATTGTTACCTGGTCTCCACGGTACCTGCACTGCGGGGCCTCGATTCTTACCTGGTCTCCACGGTACCTGAACTGCAGTGCCTCGATTCTTACCTGGTCGCCACGGTACCTGCACTGCGGTGCCTCGATTCTTACCTGGTCGCCACGGTACCTGCACTGCGGTGCCTCGATTCTTACCTGGTCTCCACGGTACCTGCACTGCGATGCCTCGATTGTTACCTAGTCGCCACGGTACCTGCACTGCGGTGCCTCGATTCTTACCTGGTCTCCACGGTACCTGCACTGCGGTGCCTCGATTGTTACCTAGTCGCCACGGTACCTGCACTGCGGTGCCTCAATTGTTACCTAGTCGCCACGGTACCTGCATTGCGGTGCCTCGATTGTTACCTAGTCGCCACGGTACCTGCACTGCGGTGCCTCGATTCTTACCTGGTCTCCACGGTACCTGCACTGCGGTGCCTCGATTGTTACCTAGTCGCCACGGTACCTGCACTGCGAGACTGTCTCTCGATTTATGAGCCTGCTTTGTTGTGAATAGAGGCACAACGCACGGCATTTTCGAAGCCATAGATCACAGAAGAATATCACCCAAATGTGGTGTTGCGGGCAGTTCTTGCTGGGTGGTAAACGGTAAACGGTAAGACCGAATGTGTCTCATCAGTCTGACGCCCAAGGTTGAGTCGTCATGATATGCGTCTTATGTGTGTCAGCCGGAGGACAGACGGAGGCTTTACTATGAATAGTGCGCCGTTTTTCTGGGTTAGTTGTGTTTAGATTAGCCATGAAATGTGAGGTCAAGATGTTCCTAGTAGACGGCGTCGAAACGCATTTGTCGTTAGCGTGTTTATAGTTGTCTGGACTGTATTGCTACTAAGTGGTCCAAAGCGCTGGAAGTGTTCCACCTAAATTACCCACCTAAATTACCCACCTAAATTACCCACATACGCGGGCTGGGAAGCAAACATCGCACTATTAACTAAACCACGGACTCTCTTTGCTCTGCCGAACCCCTCATTATTCCTATTCCTCCTATTCATGATTGCGCTCATACCATTGTACAATACTGTGTCCATGCGCAGCCCTGACGCAGCAGTGACCCAGTGACCTGTTACAATGACCGCGTGACCCATTCCAGTGACGCACTGTGTGCGAGCTGACCTGGTGTGACGTGACAGGTGCGACTTTTCACATCGTTTGGTCAACATTGTATGTCCATACAGAGATGATGTGGGTATACGACTATACTTGAGGAATTGTCGATTTAGGGCATGGTAGAGGCACTGTGAGCCACGGCAAGGGGACGAGGGCAAGGCAGGGGCATGGCAGGGGCACAGCGGTTGAATACCGGGGTCACGACTGAGAAAGGGCAGGGGCGAGGCAGGGACACGGCCAGCGCAAGACGGGGACACGGAAGGACGGAAGCAACGCAAACCAGTATCTCATCTCAAATGTTCATCGTTACTTTATATTGGCGCGGCACCTTACCTATCACGACTACTGAACGTCGACCATCTCAGGACCGAACAGTTTACTACGAAGTAGGTCTCCCGGTGACCAGGCATAGACAAATACATATCCCGCCATCCACCGTCCACCGTCCACCGTCCACCGTCCACCGTCCACTGTCCACCGTCCACCGTCCACCGTCCACCGTCCACCGTCCACCGTCCACCGTCCACCGTCGTCCACCGTCGTCCACCGTCGTCCACCGTCGTCCACCGTCCACCGATTTCCGATTTCCGCCCCCTCCGGTATTTCATGAATAGCGGAAAAATGGCCGCGCACAGCGCCGCCAAATTTTGCAGAGCTGTTTGGGCATTAATTACCCACATGGTGTGAAATTGTTGACCTCGGGTCATCTCAGGTCAGGTCAACAGGTTACGTCAGGTGAACATAACTCCAAACATGTTTGTGGTCGTGCCAAAGTCACAGTGTTTGTCCGATAAATTCGAAACTTGCAGGATTTCATAATGTCATAAGTACCTACAATTCATATATCTCAAATTTGTGTATTGGAGACCAAAGGCCAGGTCAATTCCGTGACCTCCCCATTATAAGTAAATGGAAAAATATAAAATTGCTTCCTATTCAGAGAATATGCATTTTATCAGGCAAATTCTTTCAGAATCATGTTATTTTAGCACATTCTGGATTATTCATGTGCAGTTGTTGCTCAATGACCTCTGCAAGGTCAGCTGAGGTCATCTGAGATCACCAGCACTTTTTGCCAATAACTCTTGATAGAATTGAACGATTCCAATCGATCCAATCAGTGTCGAATCAATAACCAGTCTGCTACCTGTGTCACCAAATGACCTTGACATGAAGTCAAATTTTGAAGTTGACCTAACCAGGTCACAATTAATATGTTTCGAAGCGCCTTGACAAGAAAAACACGATGGTGTTACAATTACTGCTATATGGTCAACTAATAAAAAGTTACTCATGACAAACGTTGTGAGAAAACAAAAATGTCCTCGTGACATTTGGTTACCTCTGGAGCCTAAACTGTTTACCTGATATAAAATTGAATGACACCAAGTGCAATTGCGTTTTTCATGAGCTTCCGATTGTTTTTTATCTCGTTTGTTTCAAGCTGTTTCAAGCTGTTAAGCTGTTATACAGCTTGAAACAAACTGCTATAGTTCCCGAGATATTTAGCGGTTTCTAGAGCATAGTCCTTTACTTGAACAATTTTACTTTTGATTACCTCTGGTGACCTCAATATTGACCTGAGCCAAATAATACCCGAATTAACTTCGAATGTCTTTATCAAGAGTTTTCGAACGCCTTTACCGCGTCTTTCTAGCCCTTTTAGTTTTCGAGTTAGAGGGGGGGATTTATCCGGTGAGGTTGCGACGACCCCCACTTTTCAAAACGTGCCTTCGCCCATGGGATTGGATCATTTCAAATTAATCTGTTTCGTACTCTGTTTCTGACCGCCGTTGAAGTGCGGAATGAAATATCCAGAATCAAAACAGTCCTGCGATAGTGCGATAAGCATAGCGCAGCTACTGATGTTCCGTGCGCCGGACGCAGTGGAGCCTATGTGATAAATCTGGGTGTCGAGGATTATCAATGAGGCCCCATTAGTTCGTCACGATTCCGACTCTCCTGCGTTTGCTGCCGGACCATGCATAACACCGTGTAATGTGTCTCCGAACAATGGCGCGTGGCTATTGATTGTCTCCGTGTGGATTACCTCACACTGTTTATTTTGCATCACCGTCTCGCGCTGAGCTCTGCGAACAGTGCCACCACTCGCCAGCTTATCCACTTGGTAGGCTGGAACGGAACCGTCCGCACGTTGTCTTTTCTGCGCGGCGGGACCTACAGTGTCGTACAGCGGGACCTACAGCGGGACCTACAGTGTCGTACAGCGGGACCTACAGCGGGACCTACAGTGTCGTACAGCGGGACCTACAGCGGGACCTACAGTGTCGTACAGCGGGACCTACAGCGGGACCTACAGTGTCGTACAGCGGGACCTACAGCGGGACCTACAGTGACCTACAGTGTCGTACAGCGGGACCTACAGCGGGACCTACAGTGACCTACAGTGTCGTACAGCGGGACCTACAGTGACCTACAGTGACCTACAGTGTCGTACAGCGGGACCTACAGTGACCTACAGTGACCTACAGCGGGACCTACAGTGTCGCAGTGTCACTCCCGTGTCCATGTTGAATCGCCATTGTTTTCGATGTTTCTGCATGTTTAAACACTTACACAGGTTCTGCTTCCTACTGTGTCTTGTCTCACTGTTGGCATATGCTTTCCCCTATGTCTCACTGTTGGCATATGCTTTCCCCTATGTCTCACTGTTGATATATGCTTTCCCCCTATGTCTCACTGTTGGTGTATACTTCCCCATATGTCTGACTGTTGGTGTATGCTTCCCCGTATGTCTCACTGTTGGGAAATGTCTCACTGTTGGTATATGCTTCCCCTACTTCTCCCTGTTGGTGTAGGTTTCCAATATGTCTCACTGTTGGTGTATGCTTCCCCCATATGTCTCACTGTTGGTATATTATTCCCTATGTCTCACTGTTGGTTACCCAATGTATCACTGTTGGTATACGCTTCCCCTATGTCTCACTGTAGGTGTACGTTTCTCATGTCTCACTGTTGGTGTATATTTCCCCTATGTCTCACTGTTGGTATAAGCTTCCCCTTTGTCTCACTGATGGTGTATGATTTCCCCTATGTTTCACTGTTGGTATATGCTTCCCCTTTGTATCACTGTTGGTGCATGGTTCACCATGTCTCACTGTTGGTATATGATTCCCCTATGTCTCACTGTTGGTATATCATTCCCTTTTGTCTCACTATTGGAGCATAGTTCCCCATGTCTCACTGTTGGTGTATGTTTCCCCTATGTCTCACTGTTGGTATAAGCTTCCCCTTTGTCTCACTGTTGGTGCATGCTTTCCCTATGTTTGACTGTTGGTATATGCTTCCTCTTTGTATCACTGTTGGTGCATGGTCCCCCATGTCTCACTGTTGGTATATGATTCCCCTATGTCTCACTGTATGTGTACGTTTCTCCTATGTCTCACTGGTGGTGTATGGTTCCCCATGTCTCACTGTTGGTATAAGATTCCCCTATGTTACACTGTTGGTGTATGGTTCCCCATGTCTCACTGTTGGTATATGCTTCTATTATGTCTCAATGTTAGTGTATGGTTCCCCATGTTTCACTGTTGGTATATGCTTCCCCTGTGTCTCACTGCTGTTCTATAGTTCCCCTGTCTCACTGTTGGTATATATGCTTCCCGTATGTCTCACTGCTGGGGTACGTTTCTCCATGTGTCTCACTGTTGGTGTACGTTTCCCCCTATGTCTCTCACTGTTTATGTACGTTTCCCATTATGTCTCACTGCTGGTGTATGCTTCCTCTATGTATCACTGTTGGTGTATGTTTCCCCTATGTCTCACTGGTGGTGTATGTTTCCCCCTGTGTCTCATTGTTGGTGTACGTTTCCCCCTATGTCTCACTGTTGGTGTATGTTTCCTCTATGTCTCACTTTTGGTGTATGCTTCCCCTATGTCTCCCTGTTGGTGTATGTTTCCCCCTGTGTCTCACTGTTGATGTACGTTTCCTCGTATGTCTCACTGTTGGTGTATGTTTCCTCTATGTCTCACTATTGGTATATGTTTCCCATATGTCTCACTGTTGGTGTATGTTTCCCCAAGTGTCTCACTGTTGAATTATGTTTCCCATATGTCTTACTGTTGGTGTATGTTTCCCCCTGTGTCTCACTGTTGGTGTACGTTTCCCCCTATGTCTCACTGTTGGTGAATGTTTCCTCTATGTCTCGCTGTTGGTATATGTTTCCCCCTATGTCTCACTGTTGGTGTATGTTTCATCTATGTCTCACGGTTGGTTTATGTTTTCTCTATGTCTCACTGTTGCTGTATGTTTCCCCCTGTGTCTAACTATTGGTGTACGTTTCCCCCTATGTCTCACTGTTGGTGTACGTTTCCCCTATGTCTCACTGTTGGTGTATATTTCCCCTGTTTCACTGTTGGTGTATGTTTTCCCCTGTGTCTCACTGTTGGTGTATGCTTCCCCTATGTCTCACTGATGGTGTATGTTTCTCCCTGTGTCTCACTGTTGGTGTACGTTTCCCCTATGTCTCACTGTTGGCGTATGCTGGAGCGATATCTAACCGATGCGTTTGTGCCTCTCCTGCAGGACTTTATCTCGCGGCCCGCGCAGAGCGGCTTGCCCGGGCCCCCTGGCGAGTGTTCGTGCAACGTCTCACAGGTGGCAACACTGCTGTCGACCTTTGACTCGGTCCGCGGGCCGGAGGGGTCGTCGGGCAGGGATGGAGCTCCCGGCATGGCAGGAACATCGGTTAGTAGCAGTGTCGAGGGTGGAGTGCACATGGCTAACATCGAATGTCATTTGTCACACGTGAATAATAAGTCATACCTAGTTGGTGTTTAGCACGACTTTGTGCTAAAACACACCTATTATTGTTCCCTCAACCATTAAATAGTGATATTGTTCGAGCTGCGAGGAGCTGTAGGGTCCCAGAAGTTCCCCGGTTTATGTTTCGGAAGAGAAGTGAGATGTGTATGTTGGGGCGTGCATCGGATTATATAAGAGCACGGAGATTCTCTGAGACTGTGCAAACGCTAGACATATTTTACATTGACGATGAAGGGGAGCATAATTATTTCCTGGTTGATAGTATGCAGGCATATATTTCCGGACCGCGTTTCTGTGTTCCATGTATGACGTTCGCGTGACGTAGGCATGACACACGTGTCGTGTGTTACAGGGTCGTCCCGGTCCCCGCGGAGAGAGAGGGCCGGAGGGCCCGGAGGGCATGAAGGGAGAGCGGGGAGATGCAGGGCCAAGAGGAGCCGAGGGTCTGCAGGGGCTCAAAGGTACGACAGCATCAGCAATGCATTACGTACTTGATGGTTGTTTCTTCCGCCAGTGGGCGAATATTCCAAGCTTTTTCCAATTATCCATTGTACACCAGCTTAGTTTAAGTAAGTACACGCTCTTTCACTAACTGCGTGCATTTCCAGTAATATGTGATGGTCTCTGTTCCCCTGCGCGTTGTCCTGGTTTTCTACACCCCACCTGATCTCCAGACTGATGTCCTGGTTTTCTACACCCCACCTGATCTCCAGACTGATGTCCTGGTTTTCTACACCCCACCTGATCTCCAGACTGATGTCCTGGTTTTCTACACCCCACCTGATCTCCAGACTGATGTCCTGGTTTTCTACACCCCACCTGATCTCCAGACTGATGTCCTGGTTTTCTACACCCCACCTGATCTCCAGACTGATGTCCTGGTTTTCTACACTCCACCTGATCTCCAGACTGATGTCCTGGTTTTCTACACTCCACCTGATCTCCAGACTGATGTCCTGGTTTTCTACACTCCCCCTGATCTCCAGACTGATGTCCTGGTTTTCTACACCCCACCTGATCTCCAGACTGATGTCCTGGTTTTCTACACCCCACCTGATCTCCAGACTGATGTCCTGGTTTTCTACACCCCACCTGATATCCAGACTGATGTCCTGGTTTTCTACACCCCACCTGATCTCCAGACTGATGTCCTGGTTTTCTACACCCCACCTGATCTCCAGACTGATGTCCTGGTTTTCTACACTCCACCTGATCTCCAGACTGATGTCCTGGTTTTCTACACTCCACCTGATCTCCAGACTGATGTCCTGGTTTTCTACACTCCCCCTGATCTCCAGACTGATGTCCTGGTTTTCTACACTCCACCTGATCTCCAGACTGATGTCCTGGTTTTCTACACCCCACCTGATCTCCAGACTGATGTCCTGGTTTTCTACACTCCCCCTGATCTCCAGACTGATGTCCTGGTTTTCTACACTCCCCCTGATCTCCAGACTGATGTCCTGGTTTTCTACACCCCACCTGATCTCCAGACTGATGTCCTGGTTTTCTACACCCCACCTGATATCCAGACTGATGTCCTGGTTTTCTACACCCCACCTGATCTCCAGACTGATGTCCTGGTTTTCTACACCCCACCTGATCTCCAGACTGACTGACCATGTCCCGTGCCCCCGCAGGCGAGCCTGGTATGCACGGGATATATCCCCTCTGTGGATCCCCTCTGTAGATCCCCTCTGTGTACCTCCTCTGCAGAGATCCCCTCTCTGGATCCCGTCCGAGGAAGTGAGTGACTGACCCTGTACCGTGCCCCCCGCAGGCGAGCCTGGTATGCACGGGATATATCCCCTCTGTGGATCCCCTCTGTAGATCCCCTCTGTGTACCTCCTCTGCAGAGATCCCCTCTCTGGATCCCGTCCGAGGAAGTGAGTGACTGACCCTGTACCGTGCCCCCGCAGGCGAGCCTGGTATGCACGGGATATATCCCCTCTGTGGATCCCCTCTGTGGATCCCCTCTGTGGATCCCGTCTGAGGGGGGTGAGTGACTGACCCTGTACCGTGCCCCCCAGGCGAGCCTGGTATGCACGGGATATATCCCCTCTGTGGATCCCCTCTGTAGATCCCCTCTGTGGATCTCGTCTGAGGGGGTGAGTGACTGACCCTGTACCGTGCCCCCGCAGGCGAGCCTGGTACGCACGGGATATATCCCCTCTGTGGATCCCCTCTGTAGATCCCCTCTGTGGATCTCGTCTGAGGGAGTGAGTGACTGACCCTGTACCGTGCCCCCGCAGGCGAGCCTGGTATGGACGGGATCTCTGGCACTCGCGGAGAGGCGGGCCCTCCCGGCCCGCCTGGTCTCAGCATTGGCAGAATGCGTGGAGGCTTTGATGTAAGTAACAGCTGCCACAGCTCTGATCAGATGAGCGTCTGCAAATAAGGCAGCAGGGTGTGCTTTGATGCGGGAAAATGTGATGTGTGGCTACTTCTGTGAACCAACTTCCCCTTGAACATCCGTTGAGCTATAGACTATTCCGAAATAACAGAACCCAGCAAGTGGGGAGAAGTCCTATGTAATCAGATACAACACTTTCTGTTCATACACTTTAACACTTTTCCGTTGATACACACTTTCCGTTCCGTACTTGGCACCATGTGCGGAAGAATTATTCCATGCAGATTGCAAGCCTGGAGTACTAAACGTTGGTATGTTCCGCCAAACCGAAATCGTTATATGGTGGACATTCCTATGTAAAATCTGCAAAAACGGGGTTACCAATCACGACAACCCGTCAGGTTCTATTGCCAGCAATAGTTGTGTTCATTGTCTTCGAAATTGCTGGCAATATGTGAAGCCAAATGTTTAGTCAAATTAGTCAAAATTAGTTACAAAAAAAATAGTCAAATGTTATTTCATTTCGGAACATTGAACTTAACCTCTTGTTGCATACAAAATAAGTATTATTTGTCCTTGGCTAGCTGCAAACTTTTAGTTAGTTGGTATGGTCTCGTATGAATTGTGCTCCACCTATGAGTTTGTGCAGCGTTATAATGACATTACCTTATTGCCTTTTCCAAGCGTTCATGGGGATCAAAGAGTATCTTCAAGGTAAGCAGCTACTGACCGAGTAGGACGCAACCATTGTCCAGTTGTACCTCGTTTAATGCTACTGTTGCTACTATTGACTGTATGCTCTGGTTATGCTTAATGACGCGGATATATTCTGTTCTTGGCAGCCGGATGACGAAGGGACTATTACGACATGGAACGTGGAAGCGGCGCAGGCTTCGTCCGCCGTGCGGGATCCCCGGGAGAAACTAGGTAAGGAGTGACCGTACCGGTGACACCATTGTTTACAGTTGTCCATTGACCAGACCGAACCAGACCGAACCAGACCAAACCAGACCAAACCAGACCAAACCAGCCCAAACCAGCCCAAACCAAACCAAACCAAACCAAACCAAACCAAACCAAACCAAACCCAAACCAAATCAAATCAAACCAAACCAAACCAAACCAAACCAAACCAAACCAAACCAAACCAACTCAGAGATGACCGGATGCGGACAGACCATACCAGACCATACCAGACCCAAACCAGACCAAACCAGACCCGAACCAGACCAAACCAGACCAAACCAGCCCAAACCAGCCCCAAACCAAACCAAACCAAACCAAACCAAACCAAACCAAACCAAACCAAACCAAACCAAACCAAATCAAATCAAATCAAATCAAATCAAACCAAACCAAACCAAACCAAACCAAACCAAACCAAACCAACTCAGAGATGACCGGAGCGGAGCAGACCATACCAGACCATACCAGACCAAACCAGACCAAAACAGACCAAACCAGACCAAAACAGACCAAAACAGACCAAACCAGACCAAACCAGACCAAACCAGACCAAACAGACCAAACCAGACCAACCAGACCAAACCAGACCAAACCAGACCAAACCAGACCAAACCAGACCAAACCAGACCAAACCAGACCAAACCAGACCAAACCAGACCAAACCAGACCAAACCAGACCAAACCAGACCAAACCAGACCAAACCAGACCAAACCAGACCAAACCAGACCAAACCAGACCAAACCAGACCAAACCAGACCAAACAAACCAAAACCAAAGCCAAAACCAAAGCCAAAACCAAAGCCAAAACCAAAGCCAAAACCCAAAGCCAAAACCCAAAACCAAGCCAAAAAAAACAAAAAACAAACAAACAAACAAACCAAACCAAACCAAACCAAACCAAACCAAACCAAACCAAACCACACCAAACCAAACCAAAACCAAACCAAACCAAACCGGATCAGACCGGACCAGACCAGACCAGACCAGACCAGACCAGACCAGACCAGACCAGACCAGACCAGACCAGACCAGACCAACTCAGAGATGACCGGAGCGGACAGACCGGGCCGGACCTGATTCAGGCCAGACTGGACCGGAC